>CM073771.1:120676271-120959743 GCA_037158775.1 Hetaerina titia | reverse complement strand
GGTCTGCTGACTTGCGAGTATTAAGTATCAATAAATGCACTACATTTTACAACATTTCTATTTTCATATTTTTTATTTAATACAGTACCCTGAAAACCACCACTAGGGTGTGTGGCAGGGGGTGAATACACACCAGTCTAATTTTGACCCGAACATGACCCTACCGCGGTGGGACTTCGTCATTATGATCCCTTATCGTGCGTAGAGAAAATGACATCTTAAATTTTTATGTTCTATACTTGATCTCTCTAATTTTACTTGCATGATTTCTCCTACCGTAGTACAATGGGGGGTAACAATACATTTTCAACATCATTACGTCCTTCAAATAATGTTAATAGATTTATTGTGAAATTAAACATATATTCACCATGCCTCTTCAGAGCACTCTTCTAAAGATAATGACACCCATACACGAACTACGCCCTCACGTGGTATTTTGTGGAAGAACCACCCACACTCAAGGGAGGATTCGCATATGGCTCGCGGGCTGCGGTCTGCCTTGGATAAAGTGATAACTGAAGCATTCGCAAGTCTAACCTACTAGATGATTTCGTTGTGCGACTTTCATAATTACCTCTAAGTCTTCCCATCCTTCTTACAGCATTGCTTAGCATATTTTCATGAACCAATGGAGCGATGAATAATCTTTTCGCACTAACTTGGCAATCACCGCTGACTATGATTGTAATGTCCGTGACATTAACGTTTTCGGATAATGTTCCCTCTCACTTGCTTTCATTTTCTGGTCTTATGCATTCCTTTATGAGCTCTGCCAAAATAGGGATTTGAAGAAGGATACAAAAATGTCCTTAATCCATAATATCAAAAGAAACGACATGCTTTTCTTCAGAGTTTTATAACTGTTTGGCACAACGTATTGTACCATGATTCGGCACAATCTCGTTGTACTACGAGTAAATAATAATTAATTGAAAATTGTAAAACTCTGTGTAAAAGTACTCCATTCCTTTTGGTGCCATGAATATAGACGTTTTCCACAAAATACAGCCTGAAATCATGAATTTCAAGAAATTGCGGGAGATGCCGCGACAGTAACTTTTAACGGGGTCATCCGCTAACATGCATTTCAATGCAACAATTTCAGAGTGTAAAAATCTTTGGTCTTTACCATGATTTCTACACTCTGAAATTGTTGCATTGAAATGCATGTTAGCGGATGACTCCGTCAAAAGTTACTGCCGCGGCATCTCCTTAATTTGTCGGAGGTAGAAACAGCCCAAATGTTTAAAGATGGCTTTAACTCGTGGACTGTGGCGCTTCGCACACGACACTGACATTGTATGCACAGAATTTCGTCGCCACATCTTGTTCCTTTAAAAGCCCACAAAAAAATATTTCGAAGGTTAATAGTACGCCTCGATAGCTTAATAGGCTCAAGCAATCGGCCGGGCATCGAGGGACCCGGGTTCGGATCCCGCTCAAGGCGAATGATATTTACGCTCTGAAATTGTTGCATTGAAATAACAAAGTTTAAATATATGTTTTTGCTTCAGAACCCCTCTCTCCTTTCTTAACTCTGCTCCGTCCTTTTCTCGATGATCCTTCTTTCGATGGGAAAAGAAAATTGGACAAGATGGAGGATAATGTTGAGAAGGAAATGCATGGGCAGAGTAATAAATGAAGAAGTACTATGAAGAGGGTGAAGTGAGGGCACTTACAAGAAGGAGGGGGCAACTGATTGGACACATGCTGACCTTACAATAGTTTTCCGAAGATTATAATTGAAATAAATACGGTGGGAAAGAATTGCAGAAGAAAACTTAGCACGGGCCATTTGTGGCAACGATTGTAAAATGTCTATGGAAGCAGTCAGTTATGAGAGAGTGAATGCATAGTAATGTAAGGGAATAGTTTTGACAGCTGCTAAAAACCCATCCTCGCCATGATGAACTTTCACGGTTATCCAATTAAGGATATCACTGAAGGGAAACAATACATTACATTAGATATATTTTTATTTCATTTTTGATTACCCTGGAAACACACCAGACTAATTTTGACTGGAATGTTTTTATCCCTACCGCCGTCAGACAATAGTATTCTGATCCCTTATCGCTCGTGAAAAAAGTAGCGTCTTAAATCCATCTGTTCTACTCTTAATCTCTCTAATTTTGTTGACATGATCTCTCCTGCCGTAGTACGATGGGGGTAATAATATATATTTCAACATTCCCGCTAACGAGACCTCCGTCCAATTTACGCAAGATATTCAACATGTAATTTAACCTTCGCTCCATCTACATCTACATAAATACCCTGCGAGCCACCAAAAAAGGTGTGTGGCAGGGGGTGTAGCACCAGGAGGGAAGGGTAAGGGATGAGAGAGTTGGGGTTTATTCAAATAGGTAGGGGAAGGGGGAGAACCTGTAAGAAAAAAAATATATTTATGTATATCCACGCACAGTCCCTAACCTCTACGTTAATACTTATTGTAATGAACTGACTCCTGGGGGATTTCGACTACAAGCATTCTGGTCTCTTATCGTTCTAGGAAAAAATGACATTTTAAACCTGTCAGTCTTGCAGTCTATCTCTCTAATCATACATTCGTGATCCCTCCGACCGTAATACGTTGGGGTTCGTATTATATTCTTGATGTCATCCGGAAAGGGCCCATCTTTAAATGTTTTTAATAAGTTTAATCTATATTGGAAACGCCGCTGCGTAAGAGAATCCCAACCTAAATTGTCTAGCAAAGTGGATACGCTGCTGCGTTGGTCATAACAATGTTTGACAAATCTAGCCCCCTCTCCGCTGAACTCGATCTAATTCCGAAATCAAATTTGTATTATGAGGATCTCATATAGTAGCAGCATACTCTAGGTGGAGCCTGACTAAGGCAAGGAAACATCCTTCTTTCACTTTTTTGTCGCATTTACGTAGCACTCTTTTAACAACTCCCAATTTTTTATTAGCACGACCGCATATTTCTCGTATGTGTTTTCCCCAGGACAGATCGTGAGTAATTGTTGCACCCAAGTATTTAAAGGAATCTACCCTCGCGATTTTGATTTGTTTCACTATGTAACGATAAGGGAGGAAATTACTCTTTTCCCAAAAATGTACGCATTTAAAACGCATTTTTTAAAAATTAAATTCCAATTGCCATGTGACGCACCAATTTTGAATTGCATCTAGGTCGTTGGCTAACACGACTCTGTCTTCGTGACTTCGGATGTCCCCATAAATAATTGCATCATCAGCGAAAAGACGGAGCGTGCTATTAACTACGGTACTGAGGTCATTTATGTAAATAAGGAATAGTAGGGGACCTATGGCACTTTCTTGTGGTACACCCGACGAGACCTTGACAGTATCGGATGATACACCGTCCAGGACGACTGTTTGGACACGATCACTTAAGAATTGTGTAATCCAGTTAATAATACTCTCGTGTATTCCATAAGTTTCCAATTTCGCGAGTAATTTGCAATGAAGGACTTTATCGAAATTTTGCTTAAAATCCAAGAATATCCCATCAACTGGAATATTACTTTTACCGGAGTTCAATATATTATGTACAAAGAGTGCGAGTTGAGTTTCGCAGGATCTACCCTTACCGAAGCCGTGTAGGTTATTAATCAATAAATCTTGGCTATCAAGGTACCTCATTATGGAACTAACAATGATGTGTTCAAGAATCTTACAGGAAATGGAGGTGAGCGATATTGGCCTATAATTACTGGGGTCTTCCCTGTTTCCGTTTTTAAATGTGGGTGTTACAGAAGCTACCTTCCAGCCGTTTGCCAAGCTTTCTTCTGCTGATGATTTCTTAAATATTATATCAAGATAAGGGGCAATTTCAGCCGACAGTTGTTTATACACGCGCGCCGGTATCTCATCAGGTCCCGGAGATTTGTTGGGGTCTATGTTTTTCAGAAGTAACTCTGTTCCGCGATTGGAAAAATCGATTGCTTGCATTGATTGCTGAAATGTTTTCGTAAGGTTCTCGGGTATATTCTGTGAGCATATGTTGAAAACACTCTGGAAGAATGAGTTTAATATGTTGGCTTTATCTAAACTGCTCGTTACTTTATCCCCCTTTTCGGCATTCAATGAGTTTACGGTGGACTTTTTTCCCTGCACTTCCCTGACGTAGGACCAAAACATCTTTGGGTTATCGTTCAAATGTTCGCCCAATATTTTCCTTTTGAATTCCGCTAGCGCCTTCCGGAAGGCCTTCTTGGCAGTGGACCTAGATGCTTTGTAGTTCTGTATGGTTTCGTTGATTTTATCAGGGGAGGAATCTTTAACTGCGTTTTTCATTCTGGCATGGCACACCCTTTGCCGCCTAAGAGATTTCCGTACTTCAGAGTTTATGTTATGCGTTAATGAAACGAGCGTGCGTCTAATGGGTGTCGCGTGCCCCTGGGTTGTAACCCCGAGGGATCCGGACGCTCGCAGCAAGTCGTTATAATAATTGAACGTGCTCTGGACGGTGCAATGTCATCCCTTTGCAGGAGTTACTCCTTCCAAGTGCAAGGGTCGGCCGGCGGCCATTGCGAAGGTCTAAGGGGGAGGGCACCGTTGGAGTGGTCAGGGGAGAGGTGAAGGGCGGTCGACAGCGAAACAGGGCGTGCTCAAATATTTCGAAATTATTGATTTCCTGTTGCTGGCGTGCGTGGACCTCCTGCGCCTTCATGGCGGCCTCGCACCCTCCGTATTCTTCTGTCGAGCCATTCTGAAGCCGAAATAATACGATACAGACAAGATGGCTAATCTGGACACGCTGGAAAGACTTCCGCGCAAACACGAATACAAAACATGCCGTCAATCCTTTTGCCATCGCCCAAGGCTTTCTTTTTCTTTTTTTATCGCTGCGTCAAAACGGTGAGGGTCCCTCGCCGAAGAAGGAAACTCGAAATGTGTCAATGCAACCCACTAGCGCCGCGAGTAGTCTCCCCACGAATCGCAAGTTACGCAGAATTCCGCCTGCTGGCAGCATATTACAAATGTCTTTCTTTCGCCAATGGAGTTCAAATATGTGGTTGAATGTGATTCAAATCCGGCGCGAATGAAGAGGAATGCAAGGGTGACCAATTTTGCGAGAAGGCATCATGTGAACGGAATTATTTTTGAGCTTTAATTAATGACATGCATCGTTCGTGACGAAATTTAACTGATGGCGCGTCATTATTTTTCCCGAGAAATTCCACCTCGTGAGAATTGTAAATTTTGCATAAGATAGACTTCCTCCTACATGGCCGACTTCAGCATGTAGGATCAAGTTAATGGTCCTGAGGCGGCAAAATTGTCATTTACATCTACAAAACATCTCACAAGCCGCCGCAATTGCGCGTGGCGGGGGGTGTCAGGTCACCACCCGTAAAATAGACTACAGCTACATGCAAAACTAACAAATTCATGGCAAATTAACACCCACAGAGACGCATGGCAATATGCGTCCTGTCTTTCGCGACTTTCATGCGTGTATATACAATATGCAGTCACCCATAGTACTAAATCCAGAACTCACTTCTCGGTTGCCCCGAGAAAACGACACAGGGCTTATAACTCTTACTCTCATACAACATGATTAATACAAATTTTTCTATTTATTAAAAAATACATAAATTATAACAATAAAAAATATCACGACATTGCATTTTAAAAAACAAAAATAATATTTTTCGTAATGTGTATGTTGACGCGAATCGATCATATCTGCCCAATGCACGTCGTGCACTCAACTAGCTGATGAATTCAAACACGAATGTTTTGGTGGTGGACACTAATGTACACTGACATGGTTTGTAATGATCTCAAAACGACTTCTTACTCTCGCGATGTCACTCTCTTAGCCTACGTGGCTTGTATAAAAAGTATCGAGAAAAGTTTCGAGAAAATAGATTTATATAGATGTAGACATTGCGACAATGTCTCAAAATTCTTCAAAGTACTCCTTCCCTTGAGAGCGTCGACCCACTTTTTCCAGCAGTGGCCTTTCCACGACTGAAGGCTCCCTGGTAGACGGAAGGTCCTTAAGGGTACTAGCGTGCAAGCTCCTTCGACGGCAGTCCTATGGCGTTGTCCTTTCGGGCAGGGAGGTTTTAATTTTTATGGGAAATAAGAAATAGTCTACTGGTACCAATTAAAAACTGTAAGGGGGCTGGGGAGTCGTCGCATTGCAGTTGAAGATCTTCGCAAGCAGAAACTCGACTCTGCTCTCCTTGGCCATCCGTCCAAAGACTTGCGGTAGGACGAGTTTAGCGCAGATCTTTCACATTACCAAATTTTCAGTGATGATAATGGTGTGTGCAGTGTCATCTTATCAATGCCGATATGCAGCCGTGCGATCTCACTTAACCGACGGCCTAAACTCAGAACCGCAGGCACATATGTCAGGAAAACATTGTTACCGATACTTTTTATACAACCCATGTGTATTTCGAATGGTTAACGCCCAGACACTTCATCATCCAAAGGAACGGGTGTATTATTTCAATGGCCAAAGAATAGCGTCAGCGGTTGCTCCATTTCTGACTCTAAATTGGGTGAATGGTGAATTCCAGCGTTGGCGTCGAATTTTCTCGGCGGATTCAGGATAGTCGGCGACGTGCAGTCGTTTCCGGCGGTGGGAGCCGGCCCTGACGGGGAGGATACCGCTCCGACCCTCATAGCCGCCTGCTGCGCGGAACATACCGGGACTTCGCCGTAGATACACGTATATGTCCCACCCTTGGGCACGGGAGAGCGTCGGAACAGTCTGGGGCTTATTCGCCGTAGCGGTCATCTATCGTAGCCGGAGTGGCGTGCATGATGCATGGAGGCGAGAGGGGGCGGGTAAGGGAAGGCAGACATATGCACTGATGCGAAGAAATTGCATGCGAGAGAAATAAGGATTTTGAGATGGACGACGCAGCCGTGTTAGGGCCGCTCTTTAATTGCGAGGGGCGATGTTCGGTTATTTATTAACTGCCCTCCGCCGCTGCTAGGATGTGCATGACGTCATCTATCCTCCCGTGTCTGTCGGATCCCAAAATACTCTTGCGTAAACATAAGCATTGCAGTTAGTATAGTGCTTCTTCATGCGTCTACATAATATAAGGAAGGGGCGCGTGGCGGGGAGTGTTAGGTCACGCCCCTGTAAAAACAGAATAAAGCCACATGCAAAGCCAGCAAATCCATGCAAATCTACGGACACAGTGGCAAATGTTCATGCAAAAACTTTTTTGACTGCCACGCATGCACATACATATACTGTCAACTAGCACACACGTGCACATAAACCTACGAGTGAATTAAAAATCCATCCAATAACGTAAACATTAGAGTTGAAAAGTAAGAAGGGGAAATTCTGCTGTCACATAAACCTGCAAACTCATGGTCTCCGTCCCCAAAGACACAAGTTGGGAATGATTGAAATTGATTTATTATTAATAGCAATCCTGTAGATTTTATTAGAATTGAACTTTTTACAAGAAAATAAGAAAATAGCGCTTTAAAGTTTGATGGAAACGTTTTTCATTACGATAACTCATTGGTTCAATTAAGTCTTTGACGTGAATTGACACACACCTACTGCTTCTTGAAAAACAACGTTTTTTTTTAATTTTCATGGCATCAGGATGCATGGAGTGAAATGAGCACACTATTTGGAAGTCTTTCAACAGGTTGGCAAATGCGTAGATAGTAATTTGGAAACGACAATTTCATTGGTGTTTGCATAGTAGATTCTTCGGTGATCGAGGATTGGTAAAGTGATTGCTTAATGAGCAATGGCTCAAGTAAATCAATTCTCGACCTTAAGAAAGATTCTCCCTGGGCCTTTCCCCAACCCACGTGCGGGAAACTTGATGAAACGGTGCGTCATCCTCTCTCCAAAATCCTTACTCGGGGCTTGCTTACTTCACTGCCTTGCCCCTGCGACCGGCCAGGGCAGCATTAGAACGGCACGGACTCGCGCGTGCACAGCAGAGGGAGGGTGACCTCGGGGAGAGAGAGGGCGGCGGAGGAGGCACGTGGGGAGGGAGGAGCAGAGGAGTTGGCGATCTTCTCGTCAGAAGAAGGAGGATCTGATGGATACAGCGAATACGTCACACCAAATCGTTATGTAAGACATTCCTCGCAAACATTTTTCAGCATTTCTGCAAGTGCCTTATCGTCAGACGTCACCGTTCGCTCGACGTACTTCTAAATGCGTCACAGTTCGAAGCTGCTTTCTTCAGTCGTCACTTTAGACTCACGTCGACATGACACCCCGCGATCCACCAAAAAGGTGTGTAGCATGGGGTGAACGCATCAGGTGGAAAGGGGGAGGACATGGGAGTGGAAGAGAAAAGGTAGTAATCATCAGTGGAAAACTATCAAATAAGGCGCAAATTTGCATATATGTTGGGAAAGACTTAATTCAAAACAAGGGTTGATTCGCCTAATAAATTAGTTATTTACTATGCGATAAAATGGAATAAAATTGAACCACAACCATTTACGGGACAGGCCATGCGGAATTGAAAAGGGGAAATTCTACTCAACCATGTACATGCAACTCTTCGCCCCTAAACGTCACCGGTGAACGACTCTCCAAAGTTTAGGGAAGGAGAGGGAAGAGTGGCTAGGGTTTGAAACAGGGTAAATGGGTCAGTATTCGCTCATTCTGATTGAAACGAGACAGTTTAAGGAACGACTATCGATGCGACCCTAAGGCGGCCCTGCGCTGCAATCATCAATAAAAAAGGCCCTGCATCCTTCAACCATTCTTCCATTCTTCAACTCCAAGCTGGGTCATCCACCCTTCAACTCCAGTCATTCCGTTCCTTGTGTCGGCTGTCCTCTCTATCTCTCTTCTTCCTCTCTCGCTTATTTAACTTTCATCCTTCTATCAATATCTTCATCATGTCCTTCATTATTCCCCTTCCTTCAGAGGTTAAACGGGTCGAGGCGGAGTTGAAGGTCCCCATAAATTTAATTATTTGTAGTATCGTAGCGCGTATTGAACGCGGAAGGCTCGTTTGGAGCCGTTTAGAGGGTTTAAATCGAACATCGTTGTGATCTTGTCTGGTCAGTTTTGGAGTAGACTTGGTTGATCTGATGCCTGTACTCTCATCGTGCCGGGTACCCCTTAATCGCCCCTGGATCCATCATCCTGCCGAAGCGTTGCAGTTTACGTATAGATGGTAGGTTACACGAACACGTTTCGAGGGTTTAACTTAGCTGGTAGGTAAGTGCGCAAGCTATATATTCGGGAAAATAAAGTAAGATCTACAGCATTTATTTTCCTTTTAGGTCAGGCTATGACTCTCAGATCCCCAAATAACTAATGCCCACACTGGCATCACTAATGCCTAGTTTAGCGATGCCAATTGGCATAGTGTTTTCCTGTGTTCGATTTGGGCGAGAACACTGTTAATTGAGAGCAGTCCGCGAGAACAAAGTTACAGGTGAACAGAAAATGACTTGTAGAGAAGAATCTTGAATATGAAAGGTTTTGTAAAAATCGTGGCAGAGAAAACATCTTTTGGATGCAAACTGTAATGAAGAAGGGCGATAAGAAGGTGGATTCGGAGAAGCTGAAAGGACGAATGTCGGATGAGAACGGTGGAAACTGTCAATTCAAATGAAATTAGTACTCAATGAATTTCGATTATTCGTTTAATTGATATTGATCTATCTTCCTCAAGTGACTTAAGCATAACTCCTGGGAGACGTTCATCAACACATTAAGGACTTCGGTTTGTCTCAAGATGCCAGTCCACGATTTGGTTGGCTATACATTTTCGAATCTGTCACTAATTGACAGCGCAAGTACCTTGAGCCACAAACCCATGCGACAAACTGCTCTACTTGCGGTAATTATCAGCATGATGCTTCGTAATTTATGCCATTGAGTGTCTTGCGAGTTTTCGACTATTTTTTTTATTTTTATGAGGGTCTCGTAATTACCACCGTTAGGAATTCAAATCAAACAAATCTCGGTAGTTGCTTGAAAACACAGCACAATATGATTGTCTAATTTCAAATTTCATGATAAAATTAATGTAATCAAAGTTAGCGCCGTGTTAAACAAATTAATTTAGAAGATGTAGCAAATGTAAAGAAATCCGTCTGGTGGGTGGACGTGGTCGATTACTACGCGCGTATCTGGTCCAAATTTCATTTTGATCGAACCAAAGTCCGACTTGACTTTTTGAGAAATGTTACGCCGGTTCCCCGGGGGACGAGGAGGGGGAAGAGGGGGGGAGGGGTCGCGCTTGCGAGTGCATGTTGTGAACTTGTATTTAGATATATATACATATTCACTCCCCGAGAAATACGAGAGGTGTAAGGCTCGCATGTTAGGGTAAGAGGTTGTTTCGAGTCTCCAGCGGAGGGTAGGGAATCGATCCCTGCAGACGAAGCGGAGGGGCCGTCGGGTGGAAAGGGGGGGAGGGACCCCTGCTCCGCCGTGGGCCTGTCGAAGCGGACCAGGGGGAGGGGATCCTCGGGGGTGGGGGGCAGCCGACGAGTGCTGAAAAGAATGAAGGCGCGCTCCCGGAAATGGATGGCGGGGGGCGTCCGGGGGCACCATCCCAGGGGAGGGGGCGCTTGCCCCCCCTGTCGAATGAGGCATCCCCCGACCAATGCGTGCGGCGAGACTGGTGGTTGGCGGGTGCATCAGTTGTTATTCCCGTGGCATTCGCCACGCTGCCTTGTGTGTGTGTACGCTCACTCGCTCGCCCCTCGCTTGTTTCGAATGAACAGAGTGGTTCGAGGGAGCGATACGGGGTGTGGCAGGGGGCCATGAGCCTCCAGCAGGTGGCGGCGGTGGTCGGAAAATCAATCCCTCGGAGACTCCTGCCATCCAAGACTGCCTGCGCTGCTACTGTTTCGTTATGGCGGCCGATACAAGCCGCGGCTCCCGTCTGCCGAAAGAATGCCAACATACCACGAAATAAACCATGCGGCAGAGGAAATGTTCCTCTTTCTTCATTTATGGCACGCTACAATCGTCAAGCTCGTTTATTCGTTCATCGTAGATAAATAATAGATTGAAAGAAAACATTTATAAAATACGATCTGCACTACAGATATATGAGTTCTCAGAGCAGTTAAATAAATAATATACGTACTGAACTGTCCTCATGAAGTAGGCTTAAATTTTGGAACTAGATAGAGTGCAACGTAGAGAAGTTAGGTTTGTGAAGAGTTGTTATGAACAAGGTAGCAGTGTCGAGACACTGTTGGAAGAATTAGGATGGGAGCTAGTAGTTGATCGTAGGCTTAAATACAGGTTAAATTGACTGCGTAAATAGTTCGGTGAGGCAGGTTACTTAACCGAGGATAAATTGCAAGAAACTGCGGGAGATGCCGCAACAGTAACTCTTTACGGAGTCATCCGCTACGTGTGCATTACAATGCAATCATTTCAGATAGTAGAAATCATTCGCCTTGACCGGGATTCGAACCCGGATCCCGGTCAAGGCGAATGATTTTTACTCTCTGAAATGGTTGCATTGTTAACCGAGGATGTTAAGGACATATTAAAAGCCCTGACTTAACATGATATATATCAGATCACCAACTTAAAATCAGAGATATTAATAATAGGACGGATACATTTAAAATGTCATATTTTCCTCGAACCATTGAATATAAAAATTGACATGACCGCAGACGCGAAGGCATGATTAGAATTGGTAGGGTATATATTTTGTAGACATTCCATGGTCTTTAAATAGACCCATATTTATGACATTGTTTCTGCTTGTTTTGAATTATCCTGTAATTGAATTTTCTTACGAGTAAATACCTTCCTTCGTGTGATCAACTTTGCTCGAGTACATGATCGAATTGATATTTGTGTGGAGGTGACATGATTGTGCATGCATGACTGGTTTAACACCCCGCCACACGCCCTTGTGGCGGCTTGCAGCATACTATGAATACGTTAAACCGTAGCTTCATTTTCTGTAATTTAGTTAAAGAAACGCGTTTATTTTATCGAAAGAGGGTCAGAAAATGACACTTTCCACGATGATTCCCCAGTCTGGTGAATTGTAATATGAAAAATATTGGTAAGATATAATGTGAAGCGAATGAGGGAAAGGGAGAGAAACTCATTCATCTTCAACAAGTACCTTCTACTTTATTGGGAGAAATATTGAAATGTTCATCAACTTCTAAAATCAATAGATTTCCTAAGGTTAATAGGTTCAGATTAAGGATCGGAATAAGTAAAACAGATCGCGCTGAATGGGAAAACCAATTTTCTTTTTATAAGCAGATTAGTCATCATTCCTCCTTTACTGTTTTGTGCATTTTGAACCTATTGCAAATATTTATAACAGTTTGATAGCTGGACAATAATGATTCATAAATATCAAACTGTCCTGCTACACTTACAAGGGGTTTCAAGAGTGTTTGTGAGAGAGTATTTGTATAAGAGATCCCGAGCACTCACTCTTGGCGCACCGAGGGAACGTCCGGTCATTACTGAGCGGTGGAGAGCGTGGAGACGCCAGCCCCTGACACACCCCTTACTCCAACCCTGGAGAAATGTGGAAGGACCCCTGCTCCAGGCACCTGGAGGCACCCTGTTCGATGGCCGCCCAGGTCCACGGAATGATTGAAAGAGGCAGTGCTATTCAGCAGGTCTACTTCTTCCTGAACCCAAACTGATCATCCCCTTAGTAATCATTTGCCTTACTCTCTATCCGTTTGTTGATGATCCTGAGAATAACTTTACCTGCGTGGGATATCAAACTTATTGTTCTGTAGTCCTCACATGATGTAGCCTTTACCTTTTTCGGAATAGGAACTAACACTGATCTCACAAAATCTTCCGGCCAGATTCCTTCCTCATAGATACTACGAATCAGTCCATAAAGGGCCCTCTTCCCACATTTTCCTAAAAATTTCAATAGTTCCGCAGGAATATTGTCTATCCCCACGGTCTTATTTGTTTTCATCTCCTTTAATGCCCTTTCTATTTCATCGTCGAGTATGCCTGGACCTAAACTAGTTTCCTCTACGTCATGTTCCTTTTCATGGTTTAACCTTGTTGGACAAAGTTCATTACCATATCGAATTAGTTACATAGTACAATTGTAAAACGTTGTTACGATAAACTTAGTAGCTTATCCAAAATATTAGAGCAGCTAGGCTGGGAATCACTCAATGGAGCGAAGGTTAAACTAGAGATTGAAGCTCTTGCATACGGATTGGAAGGACTTCTCTCTAGCAGTGATGCTGAGAATGTATTGTTACCCCCATCGTATTAAGGTAGGAGAGATCACATCAATTAAATAAGAGAGATTAAGTATAGAACGGATAGAGTTTTAAGATGCCTTTTTTTCCACGAACAACAAGGGATCAGAATAACATTGTCCGACAAGGGTAGGGTGATATTCGGGTCAACATTAGTCCGGTGTGTATTCAACCCCTCCCACACACCCCAGCGGTGGCTTGCAAGGGAACAACAAAATTCCAAATGTCTCAATATAAAATATAAGGGCCATTATTCCAAATAAGAAATTCAAATGCAAATGAGTCCATTTTTAAACATTTCTTTATTCTATCTCTTATGAACTAACATTTTAATAAAACACTAAATATATATTAATAAGCAGAAACAAAATATATTATTTACAGGATTCATCAATTATTATTACTATGGGCGTTTGTTCGAATGCTTAATTTCCAGTGAATTCTGGGGGACCCAGATACTTCTCTTCGAAGTATGACATCATGCAAGACAGATACAACTGCTTCATGCTAACTTCATCTTCGAGATCTTTCAGTTCTCTGGCCCGAGATTCCTTTAAGGCGGTCACATATTTTCTATGCTCATGTAATTCCATCAATCCGTTCTCTATGATGTACAAAAGGAACACATTTCGGCGTTCTAGTTCATCCAGCTTGAGCAAAAGGGCATTGACATTTCCTGCCAATGCCCTCTCCTTCTCTTCTATTGCCCGCTCACGTGCCCACACCGCCATTTTAGAAGACCACCGTTCGCCGCGGCATGGCTTCCGTCCGCTCGCATTCATCTCCTCGTCCTCTTCTGCTGCTTCGTGAATTGACGGGAGACGTCGCAGTCTCCCGGCGAAGCCGTGAGCACCCGGCCGCCGAGTGAGAGCTCTGGTGGCAACCTTGAGTCGGCCAGCTTTAGAGGTGTGACTCGGTTGGTGGTCTGCAGGCTCCCCTCCTTCGATGAATGTCTTCAGCCAGTCTGGGATCTGGAGGGCACATTCCTCTGTGGTTCCACTGTCTGAACCCGGCTGCTCTTCCCAGTTGAAGAATGCATCGGGCGGCGGTGGGGGCAGCGGCTGGTGCACATTTGGGGGCTCCATGAGGTATAATCTCCTCAGAGTCCCCAGGGACATATCGAGAAGAAGGCTGAGGAAGTGCACGTTTCGTTGCCTCATCTCCGTCAGGCTGCGGGGTTTTGATCTGGTCAAAAACCTGACCCATGCCCTCGCTTGTTTCCTCAGGTGGTCGGGAAGCTTCTGGATACACCGCAGGGCGTGCGACAAGCATTGGAAATATTCCTCCAGCACTTTCTTCTCTTTCTTTTCTTTCTTGCTTTCGTCGAGGGCACCACTTATATTATATGACCTCATTTTTGCGATAGCACTTGCAAAGTACTCAATCTTTAACCAAACGATAAAGCAAACCGAAAACTTAATTGCTCTTCACCACTAATAGCTTTTTGAGTGTCGGTAACTACACATATGTTCTCGGCAGTAATGTTGCGATTGCTCCTTGGTTCCCATTGTTGTGTTTCCCGTAAACATGAATAAATGACTGCGTAAAAATAAATAATTAAAATATATATTTTATTATTTTTATGCCAAAAATTTAAATTCCGCATTTTATTCCCCCCCTATTTACATTGGCAGGGCCGGCCATTGACACAAAATGAAAGAGTTCTACTGTCGAAGTGACAGATTCAAGCATTCGTTTTTCCCCCGCACTATTCGTGACAGCAATAAAAGGGGGAGCACTTAAAGAGAGTAATACGCGCGCGCTGTCTCGTGTAAATATGGTTTTAAAAGATTAAATTTCCAATAAAAAACAGCCTCCGAGTAAAACTGTCTACCGCCCCTTCCGATCTTTTGTCGGTTGGGGTGCAGGCGAATGTATTCATGAAAAGCCTATTGTACCCGTGTTTGTGAATTGTTCGTCCGGAATGCGTGGATTACTAAATGGTAATGTGTGTCTGCATTTCGTGTGTGCTTTGTTTAAACATATCAATAGCTGCACGCGTCGGGAAGGAGTTGTTTCCCATAATTTTTATGCGCACCCCCAGCATACCAGCTGCATAGGAGGGCACTGGAGAGATTAACTGGTTGTGTCAAGGGCATGGCCATAAATTCAGGCGATAGCAGGTTGGGTGCGATATTTTCGATTCTCGATTTTGGCGATAGTGCGATGCGGGCGATGTGGCCGATCATTGCCACTGGTATCGCCTGACGATTATCATTGTTCTTCGATGCATCTTGCACACTGGAATCTATTTTTTAATGGACGATCGATACTTGAAAATGAAAACGGCCCGATACACGGCTCCGAGGGACTTCCGAGGCAATTGCGCACTAACCGGCCGTCGCCGTTCTCCGGGCGACCCGATCGCTTCTGGGGGGCAGGACCGGCCCCCAAACAATCGACAAGTTGCCGTTTAAAAGCTACCGCTGCCGCAAAGGAATTTAAAAATATATTAAGCAACTCAACTTGGACGTGACATTCAATTTCTATAATCTCAATGCCTTCAGTTTCTTTAATCTCAAGTTCAGTCAACTAATAAGAGATTCCGGTCCCTTAGGAAGAAGTAGGGCGAGGATATGGAAAGTTTAGAGAGGAAGGGTGAAATTAGTGTGCTATACATCAAGGTTAAGTTATTATATGGAGGTAAGAAGGCAAGATCTGTGCTAACAGTTAGAGATAGGTGGGGTAAGACAGTAGTTGACAGAGAAAAGATCCAAGAGAGATGGAAGGAATACATAGAAACACTGTATGGTAGAGAACTTAGGCCGACAAGGTTAGACATAAGAAGGAACATGAGGTAGAAGAAGGTAGCTTAGGTCCAGGCGTATTCGACTATGAGATGAAAAATGCATTGAGGGAAATGAAATCCTATAAGGCCGTGGGGGTACACAGCATTCCTGTGGAAATTCTTAAAGGTTTTTAGGGGACCTGTTACTCCAGGGTAATCCCGTATAGGGATTAGAACTGAGTGAACTTTGTAATCACCTACCAAATGGGTCAATTATTGTGTTTATGGTTTTTCATATATATATATACATTTATATTTTTGTTACTATTTAATACTATTATATATATACAGGGATACTCGTTTAACATAAACAGTAATCAACCCGAAGGTCAGTATAGTAGGTGATGGTAGAGCTCACGAGGGCCAGTTCCTTTCCCTGGGCCGTTTATGGTTTCCAAGGAAGATCTGGTACCCGAAAGAACAACTAGCTTGGGTAGAGCTGCAGGTGACCGGAGTGCCGTGCCCGGGAATCGAACCAGGGATCATCCGGTCAGTAGTCCATATCTCTACCCCCTGGACTATCGCGACCCACACTTATTTTTATGTTTTACGTAATCTACCGGTTAAGGTAGGTTTATGGATGGACACAACTATCAAAAAAACATTTTGTAACTCCAAACAAAACCCAATCTAGCAACCCAATCTACATTAGGTCCCTCTTCATGTCTGTGTACTTCTTTCCTCCCTTCATCCCGTCCAACATCCCTATCCCGTTCCTGCCCTTTCCTCGCCTGCCCAACATTCTCCCCTCTATTACCTTCTTCAACATTCCACTACCGCTCAATACGCCTTTCATCCATTTTTCCTGCCTCCATAGGATTTCTCTCAACACACCTTTCTCCTCACCCACCATCTTCAGTCCTTCCTAATTTTTTTCCTTTCGGTCCATTTCACCTTTTACATTCTTCTCCGCACCCACATTTCGAAAACCTCCAATCTACGTCTATTTTCCTGCTTCCGCGACCACGTTTCCGCGCCGTACGTAGCTACGCTCCATATCAGAGTTTATAGGAGTCTTTTATTAATCTCCCTACTCAACGTCCCCGTCATAAACTCCCCCCTCCTTGAGAAAGCCTCCTTGCCTAGCGCAATTATTCTCCTTACGTCCCTACTACTTTGAACGTATTGGTCCAAAAAACTTCCGTGATATGTAAACTGATCTACCTGCTCTATTTTTTCCCCTCCTATTTTAATGTTTAGCTAAGCCTTTTTCTTTCTGGAAAATCGCATAACCTTTGTTTTATTAATGTTGATTCTCAACCCATATCTATCGAACTGAACCTCCAATTCACTCAGCAATGCTTGCAACCCCTTGGCTGACTGAGAAACTAATGCTTGGTCATCAGCATACCTAACCGATTTTACGAATTCCCCTCCGACTTTCATTCCTACCTCCAGTTCTTCCCATGCCTCTTTAATCATTTCCTCCAGATATACGTTCAACACCACCGATGACAATGGATACCCCATGCCTTACACCTCTTCCTAACACTGCCCAACCGGACTCTCCGTTTCCCACTCGCACCCGAGCAGACTGAGACATTTGAGGTATCCGGAAAAACTGCTCAATAGGAAATTGCCGAACCGTCAACCCAATACACTCCTCTCCCCAAACCAAACCGCCCAAAATGCCCTAACCTTATCACCACTTTCTTCCCCGGAACCTGCAATATTAAACATAAAATCCCTGAACTCTTCCCAATTTTTAACAATAGTCAATCCACATCACCTTTATTTCCACATTGTCCCTCAGTTTCATTTAAACGCCCGTCAAACTTGCGAGACATCTTCAAGTCAAAAAAACCACCTACGAGCACCCCTGTCTCTTCCCCGCCCCTGTCCGCACCATGCAACCGCCCACGCTGTAAATGCTGCCCTCTCCAAAGACCTTCCACGTCCCTTATTACCAACTCCCAACCCATAGCCACCTGCACCTCTAAAAACATTATATATCACACTCCTATAACTTCTGCCCTGCCTTTTACGTGGGTGAATGCACGACCACCCTTTCCCTCCGAATGAATAACCACCGCTATTCCACCAAATCTCCCACCTTCCTTAATTATCCCATCCCTCCGCACACTGCTTCCCACAACCAGTCTTTTGATGACTGCTTCTCCGTTTCAGTGATTGAAACCCTTCCCAATTCCGCTAGTGGCATAGAGGCGAGAACCCGCGAGATGGCACATATCTGGGTGCTCCAGTCTTTTAAACGCCCCGGACTGAACCAAGCCCACTGGGTTGATCCAATGCTGCCTACATTTCTTCTCCCCCACCTTGTCCGCTTCCTATTGGTCCCTTGCCTCTCCTCCCCTCACCCTTCTTCTGCACATGTCCTCTCCGCTCTTCCCCGACAACGCCATTCTGATGACGACGGCGGGGCCGTCGAAACGTCTATACATACTGTGATTGTCCTTCCGTTATTTTTTGTGCGTTGAATATTTTTATCCGTGTGTTTGTGAGTTTGTGCGTTGCCGGAGAGCGTCAATTTCAACGATGTATATAGCGATAACGATATATATATATATATATATATATATATATATATATATATAAGCACAGAGTTAGGCAAAATGAAGTACAAAGAGTTAAACAATACATTGAGAAGGGCCACAAATAAAGCAAAAGGGGCATGGTGGAATATCCAATGCGAGGGTATGGAAAGTTTGCAGACGAAGGGTGAAATTGGTGCTCTATACAGCAATGTTAAGTTATTATCGGGAAGTAAGAAGGCTAGATCTATGCTAACAGTTAAAGATAAGTCGGGTAAGATTGGTAAGTTGATAAGTTGAACCAGAAAAAAATCCAAGAGAGATGGAAAGAATATATAGAAATACTGTATGGTAAAGAACTTAGGTCGGCAAGGTTAGACATAGAAAAGGAACATGACGTAGAAGAAGATGGTTTAGGTCCAGGCATACTCGACGACGAAATAGAAAAGGTATTAAAAGAGATGAAAGCAAATAAGGCCGTGGGGGTAGACAACATTCCTGTAGAAATGTTGAAATGGTTAGGGAAAGGTGGGAAGAAGGCCATATATGGACTGATTCGTAGTATCTATGAGGAAGGAATCTGGCCGGAAGATTTTGTGAGATCGGTGTTAGTTCCTATTCCAAAAAAGGCAAAGGCTATATCATGTGAGGATTACAGAACAATAAGCTTATTATCCCACGTAGCTAAAATTGTTCTCAGGATCATCAACAAAAGGATAGAGAGTAAGGTAAATGATTATATAGGGGCTGATCAGTTTGGGTTCAGGAAGGGAAGAGGTACGCGTGATGCCATTGCAGTAATGAGATCACTAATCGAGAGGAATATAGAATACAATCAGGACGTATTTGCCTGTTTCGTAGATTTCGAAAAAGCGTTTGATAGAGTGAATTGGAGGTATATTGAAGCTTATCCTTTTTCTTTCTAGAAAATCACATAACCTTTGTTAAGAGTAAGAGATTTGAGAGTTTGTTTTGTTAGGAGTCAAAAAACATTTATTTGGTAGTTGTGTCCATCCAAAACCTACCTTAACTAATAGATCACGAAAAACTTAATTTTTAATGTTGCGTGCCTGGTGTTGAGTCACCTTCTGCCACACTCAGAGCTGAGGTTTCAAAGAAAGAGAGACAGATTGTCTCAGCTAGATTCTGAGACATTCTTCCCTCGTTAGGTGCACTGTAGTAACTAAATCAAGCGTCTTCCCCAGAATAGGCAATGTACTTGAAGACGAAAATTTAATAATTAACTCATACGCACTGATTATTAAATGTTATGTATCAGCGTGGATTTGTGGATGTTTTTTATATTAGGAAACATATATTTAAATGCATGTATGTATTAATATTTCTGCATGTTTGGCTGGTACTCTCCGCCTTTACCTTAGTGAATGAAGAATTTTGAGGTATCAGGTGTATATTTTAATTAGAGGTTAGATTTATGTAGATTCATTGGTGATAGCTTTAACATGTCAAGGAAAAGATCGGTTTGCTATGCTTAAAACAGGCGGGTCGAATCGTAGTAGTTTGTTTTTTGGTCACAAAAGGAGCCACCGATGGGTTACCATTCCGGAGTTCTGAGTTTTAGCGCTCTCGATGCTCTTGGTGGCCAGTTTGAGTACTTCTAGTGGCTGGTTTTATTTCTGAACTGGCGGTGAAATGTGAATGTGGGTCACCGGCAGACCTCAGAATGACATCCATGTGGATGGAAGCTCCATTGAAGAATAATTCTCCCGAGATTACTAAAAACTGCCCGACGGGGTTAGAAAGAGCCACACTTGTGGTGGAGTCGATTGTGTAGAAGAAATAAATCTAAAGATCGTGTCCCCCACTCGCACCTGAGCAACCCCGAGATATATACAGGTTCCGGATTAGTATGAAAATCGTTAAACGAAAATTATTTTGGATATTTTTTAAATTAAGTTAATACAGTTAATAAGTAAATACATGTTACAGGTCAATGATGCTTTGAAAAGGCTAAAACACTTTGGCATTTTAAAGCAAGAGGCCTTCGACTGGATTGATAAATAAAGTTCAGGCGAAATAAGATGGTGATTTATCAAAGAAGTTGCAAAATAATTTATTTTTAAGACTTTTCAAGAAAAAATTATCTCAATTATTATCTATCTAATAATTATTATCTCATTATTTCGAATTTGGGTTGTACAAATAATCTTAATTTGACGTGTGTCGTTGGCCATCGAAAACGTAAGCTTAGTATGTCGACAATTAGATCACATCGAATGACCGTGAACCGGGCGAGGCGTGAATATTCTGAAACCCTTTAACCTTTGTCTTTTCCCGTTGCGTAGGTTGGCGGTCAGACATTGTGATCGAAATGCCGAGAGGGGAGTCTGGAGACTTCCTGTTGGTTTTTGGAGAAAACGAGTTTCATTTTACGGTCGATGTGAAAAGATGTATTAATGCAATGCATACAAACTGCTTGACTCGAAAAATTCTGAGACGGCGGAAAAAAGAGGCGAAAGAACTTCTATGTTAAAGATATCGGCCAATATGATATTAAATATAGAATACCATGCAGCTGAGCCCGTCTCGGCTCCAGGGAAACTGGATGGGGAGGGAGAAATAGTTCTGGGAAAAAAGAAATCGAGGAAGTGAGTGGAAATAGATCCAAGGCTACAGGAAATGTGGAAGGAAGAGTTTCATGGGCCCGTTTGCGAGCATTTACGATTGGACAAAAAGCTTCGTTAGGTCAAGGTTGATTCCCACCATGATAGAGAAAACACTGAATTATAAGTACTGACGGTGAATAAGTTTTATTTTATAAGGAGAAGATATTGTAAAATGAATCATCAACCAAGTTTGCGGCAATACTCAGAACCTACTCAGGTGAGTTTACAAGGTTTGTATTAAACGTAACTTTCCGTAAAAAGAGATTTATTTCAGTTGTTGATCGTTCAATACCTCCAAGTTCTTCAAAGTGTATCCCTTGAGAGTGAGTCGACACACTCTTGCCAGAGGGGTTTTTCCACGACTCGAAGGTTCCTTGGTAGGCGGAATCCGGATAAGGATACTCTTAAGGGTACAAGCTTCTTTGACGGCACTTAGGGTCCCATGGTGGTGGTGTCCTTTGAGGGAGGATTTCACTTTAGGGAATAGGAAACAATCTGCTGGTGCCAAGTCGGGACTGTAAGGGGGTTGGGAAATCGTCGCGATTTCGTCTCTGAAGGTCTTCGCAAGAAGAGACACCCGACTCTGGTCTCTTGGTCGTCCCTCCGCAAGACCATCGGGAGGAGGAGTTTAGCGCAGATATTTCACGTCGCAAAATTTTCAGTAATAATGGTGTACACTATCAGATTATCAATGCCAATAATACGATCTGCAATCGTGCGCACACGTAACCGACGTCGATCTGAATTCCACACTTCACTCACACATCGGCGGGAAATCGTTACCGATACTTTTAAGATGCAAACCTTGTATAATGGCCACAGGAATGAGTTGATACGCCTCTCCAATTCCGTTGACGACCTAATAATGTAGCAAAATACCCTTCATCCATAACAGAACAATCCTGATGAACTTAACATTGCTGAACATAACATCAGTAGAGTCAAGGGCAAACGTTAATTATTCTCTCAATTAGACTTATTCCTGCGGCAGGCTTGCAGGGAATTGTGCAGATGTAACGGAACATTACATTTATAATGAACTCCTGTAATTTGAATTTCTCAGCTATGCAGTTGTTTCAGTTAGTCAGTTGGCAAATGTCTTTCACTAGTATTGAATCACGCAGGCTTGTTTATGTACGTGCGGAGAGTTTAGAATCCACACACGTGAGTCTGTGAATTATGAGTGAAAGCCTCCTAAAAATATATATTAAGGATCCCCTCTTAGCCGACCCTTTCATAACCCTTTTTTAGCCGTCGCTTGTTTACAAGGGGTCTACCCTTCCCCTTACGGGCGCGTTTCCCTCGAGAAGGTGGGGGGAGGGGTGCGGCCAAGGAAGCGATAATGCGAGGAGGGGGGGAGGGGAAAGGATAAGAAAGAGAGGGTCCGGAGGGAGAGGGAAGGGTTGGTTGCTTAGGGGTGGGCCTTATTCTGTTGATCGGATGAGCGGGAGCGGATGCTCTTCCTAAAAAAGCCACTCCAGCCTCCCCGTTCTCCCTGCCCCGCCCCCCAGAGCCGGGTGCGGAACGTCGAGGCATGTCAGCGCCGGAAGGGCCTTCATCACTCGGACTGCTTAGCGTCCGCGGATCAAACGAACCCCTCGAGCTGGCGGGCCGGCCTTTGGGGATGACCCCTCTCTCGTGATTACGACTGAGCCTCCCGGTGGTTCGCGACCGTGAGAGGGACTGGCGAGGTGATAGTCCGGCGGCGCCCAGAACTGAAAGGTTGAATTGGCTCTTGGGAGGAAGAAAGATCAAACACGACGCCTTTTTCCCATCCGCGGGAAAGATTCAGATTTCTTCCATCGATAACTTCCAGCACCTGGGTCCAATCTAGTGTAAAATACCCTCACATGAGAGCTGAAAATGTTTCCACGCCTGAATCATATTCGCGGAACGCCTGTGGTGCTTCACGAAAATTACGACATTGATCTGCATGATGATGCACCATGAGCTGGTTTGCTGTTACCGAGAAATATATATAGGGATTCCTAAATATCGAAATAATTAATGTGACTTCATTCGGTAAGTGGAATTCATTGAGTTATTTATGTTCGATATTTGTCACTTGTAAAGAGCTCAAACGTCATGGATTTCATTAATAAATTAGTAGCTCTGGCTCCATTGAATTCATGGAGTTTTCCCGATAACTCTTTGATCCTTCCTCTGGTGCTCTTTCACGATGGCATTGCTTCAGAATGCCTAGAGGAGATTTTTTTCGCGTGAATATTTTCAAGAAGGCATTCATCTTGAATGCGTTTGGAAGACTGCCTCACACAGAAATGGCTTGTATAACAAGTATCGGCAAATGTTTCGGAAACATAGATTTATTTCAGATATTGCCCATTCAATGCCTCAAAATTCTTCTAAGTGAGCGTCGACGCACTTTTGTCAGCGGCTTCTCCAAGGCTCGAAGGTTCCATGATTTGGGGATTCCGGAAGGTCCGTAAGGGTACTCACGTGCAAGCTTCTTTGACGGCACTTCGGGTCCCATGGTGGTGTTCTTTTATGGATGGTGGATTTCACTTCTGGGAATAGGAAATAGTCTGCTGGTGCCAAGTCGGGACTGTAAGGGGTTTGGGGAATCGTCGCGATGTCGTTGCAGAAGCTCTTGGCAAGAGCAGACACTCTCCACTCTGTTCACCTTGGTCGTCATCCGTCAAGACCTTCGGGAGGACGAGTTCAGCGCGGATCTTTCGCATCGCCAAAATTTCAGTAATGATAATAGCGTGTGCGCTGTTATCTTCTTATCAATGCCAATATGCGATCAGTGATCATTCGCTCACTTAACCGACACGGTCTGAATCCAGCACTTCACCCAATTCAGGGAAGTCGGGAAAAAATTATTACCGATACTTTTTATACAAACCTCGTGCTAGTGAGGTGCCGAAATTATAATGGACTCTTATGTGGCTCTTACCAGTTTATACTTGTTCACACTTTTACATCGAGAGATTCGTTGAATGAATAACAACTTTCAAGCAGCATCTAATATTTTAAAGAAAATCGAAATGTATGCGATTTCATGATGAAATACTGAAGATTTGAAATGAATCCAATTGGTCCATTGGTGGTGGTGGATATCCATAATTATTTGAAAAATTCTTCACTTCACCCCTGAAAAAAAAATTGTCGTGAGAAGTTTGGTTTATCCATAGATAAAATTTGGGCCGCGGTTATCTTCATGCGTATGCCACTGTTTTCGGTGAGATTTATGATAAATCTACAGTGTACTCATCGTTGGAATTGTATTTTGATTCAAACGATTCAACAGCCAAGTCAAAATACTCCGTGTCCAATAGGTAATGTTGCCGGTGAGTGAATGGCAGGGTCAAGGAAAATTAATGTATCCGTCAAAGCAGAAAATAAATGTGTCATATTATTGAATTCGTATAGGTTGAAAGTTAAGCTAAGTACCACGATATCTAATATCCATCTTCAAGATTCTAAATGAAGATGGGGATTAGGTCTGTAATTGAAATTTTTAAGACTGAAACTGATTATTAATATGGACAAACATTGTTGAACAAAGTTGTGTTTGGGCGTAATAGGAAAAATCATGTATGTGTCGGTTGTTGAAATGCAGGTTTTTAAGAATTGATTTTAAGACAGAGAAACATTCTTGGGAGATACAATATTTATTTATATATATATATATTTTTTTTTTCTCAGACTGCTCAGATGCGAGTGGGGAACGGAGAGTCCGGATGGGCAGTGCTAGGAAGAGGGGTAAGGCAGGGTTGTCCATTGTCACTGGTGCTGTTCAACGTATATGTGGAGGAAATGATTAAAGAGGTATGGGAAGAACTGGAGGTAGGAATGAAAGTCGGAGGGGAATTGGTAAAATCGGTTAGGTTTGCTGATGCCCAAGCATTAGTTGCTCAGTCAGCCAAGGGGTTGCAAGCATTACTGAGGTACATAGAGATGAAGAGGGACCTAATGTAGACTGGGTTTTGTTGGGAGTTACAAAATGTTTATTTGATAGTTGTGTCCATCCAAAAACCTACCTTAACCGGTAGATTACCTAATATATATATATATAATGTATATATATAAATACTAGACAGAGAAAAGGAGGGGGGAGAGGTTTGTGAAGTGGGAGGAGGGGAGAGGGAAGGGAAACTGGTGTGTGTGTGTGTGCGTGGCGGAGAGGGTGGTTGGGTATGGCGTAAGGGGGGGAGAGGAACAAATGGAGGTCCAGGAGAGGGGAGCGGGAGGAATACATCAGGCCATTAACCAATATTCCCTTGTAATAAATGTTCTTGGAAATGTCCCAAGGCATCTAATCTTAAACTTTTCTTCTCCAAATGTAAAATCTCAGGAACGAAGTCACTTGTGTGGTTATTGTCCAGCAGGTGCCTGGCAAAATGGGAAGAAGGATTTCTGCTTGTGAAGTAGGCGTGATGTTCTTTCACAGGCACGCGGAAATTCCTCCCAGTTTGTCCAATGTAAATGGCAGAGCACTCGCGACGCAATTTATTCACTCCACTCTTTTCCGTGATGGGAATTTCGATCTTCCTGCATGATAAACGGTGGCTTAAGTTGCCTTCATAAAAGAAATCTGGTTTTATTTTGTTCTCTGGAAAGGCTCTGCCACTTTACGAAATAAATTCCCCAAAAAGAGAATTCTTTTCCATTTCGATTTGTCTCTCTTGGAGATGGCTTAGAAAATGGACGTGACAGCCATTCTTTATGATACAATTGTCAACTAATTGGGAGCAGAAACTATTATTTTTAGCTATCATTTTTAATATTTGGAGTTTTTTTGGGTATTTAGTGAGGACAAGGGAATACTAGTCAAACGGAGGAGCATTGAGTTCAACGCTGCTAATTTTTGGGGGAAATGGTGTTATGAAGTCTAGCGAATGATGTGATGTGAACAGACCGTAGTATCTATGAGGAATGAATCTGGCCGGAAGATTCTGTGAGATCGGTGTTAGTTCCTATTCCGGAAAAGGTAAAGGCTACATCATGTGAGGATCACAGAACAATAAGTTTGATATCCCACGTAGCTAAAGTTATTCTCAGGATCATCAAAAAAAGGATAGAGAGTAAGGCGAATGATTACTTAGGGGATGATCAGTTTGGGTTTAGGAAGGGAAGAGGTACGCGTGATGCCATTGCAGTAATGAGATCACTAGTCGAGAGGAATATAGAATACAATCAGGACGAATTTGCCTGTTTTGTAGATTTCGAATAAGCGTTTGATAGAGTGAATTGGGAAAAATTGATGCGTGTATTGCAGAGAATAGGAATGGATTGGAGGGACTGGAGACTGATCCGCAACATGTACATGTCTCAGACTGCTCAGGTGCGAGTGAGGAACGGAGAGCCCGGATGGGCAGTGTTAGGAAGAGGTGTAAGGCAGTGTGCCCATTATCACCGGGGCTGTTCAACGTATATGTGGAGGAAATGATTAAAGAGGTATGGGAAGAATTGGAGGTGGGAATGAAAGTCGGAGAGGGGAATTCGTAAAATCGGTTAGGTTTACTGATTACCAAGCATTAGCTGCTCAGTCAGGCAAGGGGTTGCAAGCATTGCTGAGTGAATTGGAGGTTCAGTGCGATAGATATGGGATGAGAATCAATATTAATAAAACAAAGGTTATGCAATTTTCCAGAAAGAAAAAAGCTATGGTAAATATTAAAATAGGAGGGGAAAAAATAGAGCAGGTAGAACAGTTTACATATCACGGAAGTGTTTTGGACCAATACGGTCAAAGTGGTAGGGACGTAAGGAGTAGAATTGCGCTAGGCAAGGAGGCTTTCTCAAGGAGGAGGGAGTTGATGACAGGGACGTTGAGTAGGGAAATTAAGAAAAGACTAAAAACTTGCAAATAAAGTATGTAGAATTGGAGAGGCGTTTTGTATGCCATATCATGTTTTGTTAAGAGAGACAAGGGAATTGTTACACTGCCACTTGGTAATTTGTGTCGTTCTTAAACCTACAGTATCCGGAAGAATAATAACACAGGCCTACAAAAAATTTTTTTTTTGCTGCCGGGAATCTTTGTGATGATTTTAACTATATTTGTAGAGCTGAATCCAAATATGAAATCCTATTTTATTTAACAGCTCTAATTTTTTAGATATGGCACATCTTACGATTAGTTGTTTTAATATTTGATATATTCCGGAAAATAATTTTCAAAGTTAAATAAATCTATAAGTATACTAATTTATAACCACTCTACGGTGTTCCTTTTATTTTCAATAAACTGTCAATAAGTTTTATGTATATTTCTATATTGTAGGCCAATGAGATAATTTTTAATATAATATTCCCATATCATCATGTAGAAGATTTTTTTACGTAAGTAACAACATATCTGTATCTTGAAAACTATAGCTGATAGGAAAAAACTAGTGTCATAATTGGATTGAGCACCCCAATTGTTCTATAAATCAACATTAAAAGCTCCGGCACCAAAAACACTGTTGGCCTGTGTAATCAATTGATTTACGTTTTCACTTTCTGATATGGACTATAGTGGAGAGGATGTTAATATTTTAATATGAAATGTTTGATACTCAATTTTTAATTTATGTAGATCTTTTAAACCTACATGTATGCTGCATGGGACTATCATTTAAGGAACATAGTGCTGGCACTCTAGCTAGTTTCTCTGGCTGGGTTCGAGGGAAGGGAGACTCACATGAGTCTTAGGGGACGGGAAGAAGGTTGCAGTTGGCTCCCAGCCTTTGAGGAGTGCGGATAGTTCGTTCGTGATAACGCTAAAATTTGACTTCGGTACCCTCCGTTTGTAGTTGGTTATTGGAACAGCGCTACGCCGTCAAACTGCGTGAAACTGGGAAAAACCGGGGAAAAGACTCGTGACATGCACAAGGCAGCATATGATGATAACGCAATCGGTACGTTGGCTGTTTTTGAGGGGCACAAGTCGTTTCGAGAGGGAAGAGAGGATGTTGAAGAAGTCGAACGTTCAGGACGCCCTTGGACTTCAAAAAGTGACGAAAATCTTGGAAGAGCGTTTTGGCTTTGTTGAACAGGGATCGCAGGTCAACTGTTCGCATGGTTTTTGATGAACTTGGCATCCCTAATAGTGATGTGCATCGACTTGTGACTGTAAACGTGGGCATGAGAAAGGTGTGTGCGAAGTTGTTTCCGCGAGTGCTCTCGGACGAACAAAAGGAGACTCACACGCGGATCTGCCAAGACGTTCTCTACCATGTGAGTATACAATTTTTTTAGATATTGCCCCACCAGACTTCTCCCTCTTCTTCCGCCATCTCAAATCCATGCTGGATGGACTTCAGCACGGTGGAAGCTCTACAATAGGGCGTCACGAGGGAGCTTAGCAGCATTCCGGGCGCCGCCTTCCGGAAGGCGTATGAGGAGTGGAAACGCCGCTGGCAGCGGCGTGTGGACGCACAAGGGTGCTGTTTCGAAGACTTTTGCGTAGTGAATGTATCAATTCTGGCGACAAATTGTCTTTAATCGACTCAGTTCTGCTACTTTTAGGATGGATTGTGCCCAACATCGCATCACTTCCTAATGCATGTGAACGTATTATTTAATTAAAGGAAATCAGCCCTTCCGCAGTCTATAGAATGACTGACTTAAGGAGACATAACGGGATCAAACCGGAAGACGAAGGGAATCTCAAATTTTCTCGCTTAAATGTTTTTTCATAATTTTTGTGGAGGTGAAGACAGGCCTGATGCTTCAAACCAAAGGGTCCGCAGGAAGTTTGAAAGCCATAACTTCCGCCATGGCAAATGTGTTTTGTTTCGCACTTTCTGATTGCTCCTGTTTCATGCTCCACCCTTCGTTCACCATGAGCATATCCTTTCATTCGAAGAAAAAATTGCATTCTTGTCATCGTGTAACACTCAGATTGTGGACTGAGGATTGCAATGATGGGTATCCCGTTTGGAGGTCTTGGATATTGAAAATCCTTCCTGAAGCGTGTCTGCCTTCGTCGCCACCGCCGTTTCACTGGGTACTCGTGCGTTCAAGCCTATTTGGGGCCCGGATGAGGCCCCAGGGGCCACAGTGCGGCCGGATGTGCGTCACTTATCACATTGAGTACATTCTGGATCCATGAGTGTGGGATTCTGGGGAAGCGAGCGGGGATATTTATTCAAAAAGAGAGTGCGATGGCTAACATACTGGCTTCCTACCCAGAGGGCCCCGGTTCAAATCCTGGAGGTAGCAGACTTTTTCCAGTGTTTTCCGATCCGCGCTTGAGTTGTTCTTTGGAGAGCACTTTGATTGAGTACTCCGTATGTCGAATGGGACGTTAAACCCCTTGGCTTGGACCGTTAGTTTCTCTCGACGCTTTTTCCTTTCCCATTTATCCATAATGGTTGAAATGACCCCAGTTGTCGGCCGCCTCCCCCAATAGCTACTTCTTCTACAATGGCAGAGCTCAGGGAAATGCATTTCCTTAATACACTCCGATTAATTCTTAAGAGCGCTCTATTGTTTTATTTTCAAGGAGAGGACAATTTTGTGATGCCTAGGTTTTAGTTGGGTAAAAAAATAGAGACTATTTAGATTAATTACCGAGACTATTTTTCCGGTAATGTGAGTGATGGAATTGGCTAGTTTCTGACCTAAATGTTTAAAGCATTCATAAAATTGTTGCAAATTAACTGCTTATCATTCATTGCCAAATCACTAACATTAATTTCACCTAATAGGTTTGTATAAAAAGTATCGGTAACAATTTTTTCCTGAAACTAGCGTCAAGTGTTAAATTCAGATCATCCGTTCAGTGTGCCAATGATAGCAGATCGTATTAGTATTGACAAGCTGACAGTGGACACCATTATCACTGAAAATTTGGCTATGCGAAAGATCTGCGCTAAAATCGTTCCGAAAGTCTTGACAGATGAACAAGAGCAGAGTCGAGTGTCTTCTGCTTGCGAAGATCTTCTGCAACGGCATCGCGACGGTTCCTTACAGTCCCGACTTGGCACCAGCATACTTCTATTTCCTAATCCCAAAAGTTAAATCCTCCCCACCTCAAAGGACAATAAAATCATATGACCCAAAGTGCCGTCGAAGAAGCTTGCACTCTTGTACCCTTAATGACCTTCCGCCCACCAGGGAGCCTTCGAGTCGTTGAAAAACCGCAAGGGCAAAAGTGTGTCGACGCTCGAAGGGATTTCATTTGAAGAATTTTGAGGGATTATGGGAATATCTGAAACAAATCTATTTTTCCGAAACTTTTCCCGGTCCTTTTCATACAAACTATGTATTGTGTGGTCGCGTGGTAGGCTGACACGATATCATTGGTTGGAGTGTGTCACGGAATGTGAGAGAAGTGATTTTGGTTACAAGTTTCATGCACATGTCCCTGCTGAGAAGGCGACAACGGGAGGGACAGCTGGCACCGGGCAGTAGGACGTGCGAACACTTGCGGAGATTTAGAAGAGACCAGAACGGCTTCCAGAAGTGTTGTCTTTGATTGAAATTTTCCCATGCCGAATTCTAGCAGATCACATCACTCGCTTCAATTCCTATCCCAATGTCCGCTCTTTTACCAACCTCCCCGCACTCATTATTTGAAAAGCACACCTGGTTATGGACCGTCCTACCCTTCTTCCTTTTCTTCACTTCCCATTCAGGGATGATGAAAGAACGGGCTTTTTTAATGCTTGGAATGATGATGCTGATTTTTGATTGGAGATAAATTGCATTTGGTTCCAAAACAAATGAGTTGTTTTATTGTGTAATATGAGTGTGTGTTCACCGTGGTGTTAGGCAGTGCTCGTAATTGCAGGAACCTGGGTCCATCCTACCCCAATCAGTGAACCACCGGCAAGAATGACGATGAATGTGTACGCACCCAAGCCATGTCCCGCCTTTGAGTGTCTCGCCCCCCGACCTCCCCTCTCCGTCTTCTCTCCGCCGCCTCTCTCTCTTTCCCCTCCTCTCACAACTCCTCGCGCAGTCTGAGCCAGTAAGCGCTCCCGCAAGGACGTGTGGCCCGGCAGAACTCTCCTTCCGCTGAGCCCTCGCAGCACGCCGAGTCCGCCGCGAACGCCAGTCGTCGCTCGTGCCAATTCGTGCGGCTGGCATCGGAGGATGCGGGGTTGGAGGTCATAATCGTCTGGGGTCGACGGAAGAAGCCTCCCACGCGGGGAGAAAGGGGGCCTTCCCGAAAACGGGCATCCCGTTGTTTATTGCGCGGGAACAGACATAAATCCATCCGTGACTGACTGAAACTAATGCTCGATCGAAATACTAGTGCCGAAATTCCTGTTGCGCAGTACCTGCTTACAGGACGAGGTTCACAACGCTCCCGGGCCGCTCCGGCATCGAAAATCATAACGCTTAGTTTCCGAGGGAACGGCTTCTTTTTGACGAGATTGCCGTGAGTTGGGAGTTAAATAATTCGGGAGTGCTCTCCAATCTCATCCGATCCCCGGGGTGGCGAAATTTGGAGCATTTGGGCAACATCTGTCTGTCATTCCAGGAGACGGTGCGGCGGCGGGAGAGTTTTTCATTCGCGTGGGTGCTCTCGTGTGTGGGCGTCAGTCACATCAACGCCGCCTTCACCGCTCGGAGGACACAGAGCACACTCGTCGGGAGGACGACGGGCGGTGGTGGTGATCTTGTGCTGATTTTATGAAAGGACGCTCGTGACCTCGTTCCTGTTTTGAAATATCCGTCCGGACGCGGTTTTTTAAAATTGTTAATCGTCCAACACTTCGCGGTGGTTTTTACACATCCGATCGCATTATTTAATACTTTTGATATAAAAAATATTTTTACGCTCGTATAATTTGATAGTTCGTTTTTAAATGATCGAATACGCCCATGTAATTTTTTTCTATTGTTTTTAAGCATATACGTATTTTTGTGCGCGAGGTTGTTTGTTTCGTGTGCTTGTGTTTGCTTCGTCGAGTCTTGGGGCCTTCGTGGGCTGACGTGAGGTGTCCGCCGGTGTGTGGTGAGTGTGACTGGCCCTTCCGCAAGGGATTCCCCCCTTCAGTGTGCCTCTTTGACCTTTGCATCGCCACTCTCTGCCTGGTGGCGACAAGAGACTTCGCGAGCATCAAATGAGGCGAAGTTCCTAGGGGTGCTTCCTGCCCTGGTCGGTGTGTGTGTGTGTGTTCGGGGTCGCGTGTGCTTTCGGAAGACGGCGTGGTGGTGTTGACCACTCAATCAAGGATCCCAAAACCCGACGCCCCGCCCCCCTCCTCCCTCGTGGGGCCCTTACGCTCCTTACGCGGTGCCCCCGGCCGCGTATTTCTGGACTTCCCTCTTCTAATTTTGCCTACAAAACCCTTCCCATCCTTCTCCTCGTCCCCTCCTCCCAGCCGTCTCACCTCTCCCCAACACACCATACCTCTCTCTCTCTCTCTGCCCCTCGTAACCATGGTGACCGTCCGCAGGGGTGCTTGCGAGCCCCCCGCGTCGTCTTCGCCTGGGGCCGCGACGGCGTCCCGCGCGGCCCTGGCCCTCGTCCTGGCCTGGGGCCTCCTCGCCTGGCCCTCGGCAGCCTTCAACGTGGACACGGAGGGCGTCGTTCAGCATCGGGGTCCCACAGGGTCTATGTTCGGGTTCAGCGTTGCCGAGCACCGAGAGAATGGATCCAGCTGGTGAGTACCGACGCTTCCTCCACCCGCCGGTCGTTCCCTCGCCCCCCACCCCCACCGAAATGCACCCCTCGCGAAACAGTTGGGCGTTCTACATCCTCGAAAGGGATCGCCCCTTGAACCTCCTAGTTGGTTCTCTCTTCGTAATTTGCATGCACTGAGCCGGCTGACGGTAACTTCACTGGTTGATATGGCCTACGATACACATAGTGCGAATTTCAAAGTTTATTGCATTTGGAACTGCTTTCAGAGGGCGTTTTGCCCGACTTGTACCTCAGGGAAACTGGCCATTGGCAGCAGGGTTCGATGAGCGACATCACGGTCTGTTGTGGTACGAGTCTGAACCAGTTTTCGCCTCGAACACTTGGACCTCACCCAACTGCTGAGTTGCATCTTCCTTAAAATAATTTCCGGAGCCGAAGAACGGTCCTAAAAAACACTAAAAATGGATGTGCCGATGGAGGGAGTTCTCATTTCTTATTTTGGTCCCACGCCTTGACGTTGCGCGAGGGGCGGCAGCCGGGTTCCCAATGGCTCGAGAGGAGGGCGGCGGCGGCGCCCAAACGGTCGCCTCAAAATTACTAACTTTTAAAAATGCTGCTGTTTGATATCGTGATTTTGGCGAAAAAACCATCGCCTACTCGCTTTGAATAATGATATTGCTTGCTGAATGTACGATACTCGTATGAGATTACCCAATGGTCAGCCACAGTCAAGGCACGCATCTCTGGGAGTTAAATACTCCCAGTTTCAGGTTTTGGAAAAAACACAAGTCTACACGGTCTTAGGATGTCACTCGTCTGCGAGTCTTTCCTATGCCTCCTAGTATTATCTCGCTTCCCAGTTGTAAGCCGCTTCACGACCCGATGGATTTTTCCCCCATTCAATATTTTTAAAATTATGTTTCCCGGGTAACGAGAATACACTCTGCCATGTCTCATCCTCGTTGTCCCGTCCGTTGCAAAAAAAATTAACTTAGGTTTTCATGTAGGAGATAACTGTGTTGAAAAAGATTGTTTAAAAAATTATTGATACAATTAACATAAATAATGCCGATTTGAAAAAAAAATACATAAAATCAACCGATGTTGCGAAAGGGAAAATAAATTAATGTGGACATTAAATATATTTTTTATATATACATACGCCGCTAAAGTTGTTCTCAGGATCATTAGCGAAAGAATAGAGAGTAAGGCAAATGATTATTTGGGGGAATATCAGTTGGGTTTAGGAAAGGGAGAGGCACGCATGATGACATTGGAGTAATGAGATCACGAATCTAGAGGAATATAGAATACAATCAGGAGGTATTTGCCTGTTTCGTAGATTTCGAAAAAGCGTTTGATAGAGTGGATCGGGAAAAATTAATGCGTGTATTGCAGTAAATAGGAATGGATTGGAGGGACAGGAGACTGATCCGCAACCTGTACATACTATATCTCAGACTGCTCAGGTGCGAGTGGGGAACGGAGAATCCGGATGGGCAGTGTTAGGAAGAGGTGTAAGGCAGGGTTGCCCATTGTCACCGGTGCTGTTCAACGTATATGTGGAGGAAATGATTAAAGAGGCATGGGAAGAACTGGAGGTAGGGATGAAAGTCGGAGGGGAATTGGTAAAATCGGTTAGGTTTGCTAATGACCAAGCATTGGTTGCTCAGTCAGCCAAGGGGTTGCAAGCATTGCTGAGTGAATTGGGAATATAGTTCGATAGATATGGGATGAGAATCAACATTAATAAACAAAAGTTATGCGATTTTCCAGAAAGAAAAAGGCTAAGTTAAACACTAAAATAGGATGGGAAAAAATAGAGCAGGTAGAAAATTCTCGGAATTAATTTGGACCAACGCGGTCAAGTACGGACGTAAGGAGAAGAATTGCGCTAGGCAAAGAGGCTTTCTCAAGGAGGAGGGAGTTGATGATGGGGACGTTGAGTAGGGAGGTTAAGAAAAGACTGTGGTATGGGTCGTAGCTACGTACAGCGCGGAAACGTCAGTCCGCCAAGGGGTTGCAAGCATTGCGTAGTAGGGGAACAAATAGAGCAGGTAGGTCAAACCAACACGGTCAAAGTATTAGGAACGTTAGGAGAAGAATTGCGCTAGGCAAAGAGGTTTTCACATAGAGGAGGGAGTTGATGACGGGGACGTTTAGTAGGGAGATTGAGAAAAGACTCGTAAAAACTTTGATATGGAGCGTAGCGTATGGAGCGTACGGCGCGGAAACGCGGTCGCTGAAGCAGGAGGATAGACGTAGATTGGAGGCTTTTGAAATGTGGGTGTGGAGAAGAATGGAGAAGGTGAAATGGACTGGAAGGAAAACTAATGAGGAAGTACTGGAGATGGTGGGTGAGGAGAGGGGTTTGTTGAGAGATATCCTATGGAGGCAGGAAAAATGCAAGAAAGGCGTATTGATCGGCAGTGGGACGTTGAAGACGGTGATAGAGGGGAGAAGTTAAGAAGAAGGCAAACGAGGAAAGGGCAGGAACAGGACAGGGATTTTGGCCTGGATGAAGGGAGGAAGGGAGTACACAGAGATGAAGAGGGGTCTGATGTAGTGTAGGTTGCTGGCTTGGGTTTTTTTTGGAGTCGCAAGTTATTTATGTGATAGTTGTGCCCGTCTAAAAACCTACCTTAACGGGTAGTTTACCTTATGAATAAATAATACATTATTTATTGAAAGGAATCTACCGGTTAAGGTAGGTTTTGGATGGGATTGTATCTTGTGACTCCTAACAAAATACAATCCAGCAACCTTCTTTACATAAGGTCCCTCTTCATCTCCGCATATTTCCTTCCTCCCTTCATGTCGTCCAACATCCCTATCCTGTTCCTATCCCTTTCCTCATTTGCCTAACATTCTTCCCTCTATTACCGTATTCAAAATCCTACTGCCGGGTGGGATCGGGATGATGTGGAGGCTATAATAAAAGAGGCTAACGTACAGCCTTCTCACCGCGAAGGCCCGGGTTCAAATCCTAGAGACGATAAATATTTTTCAGTGGCATCCGATCCCTACCTGAATTGCTTTGTGGAGAGCATTTTTGAATGACTACGACGTCCGTCGGATGGGACGTTAAACTGCGGAGCCCTTGGCGCCTTTTGTTAACAGTAGGCTAATGCCGACGCCGGGTTTTTTTCCACCCTTCCTTTCCCACCCATCTCTAAGGGCGTAAATGACCTGGGTTGACGGTCGCCCCTCCAACAAAAATGAAAGCTGACCCACTGCCAATCATTACGCCCTTCATCTAATTTAACTAAGTTGGATCCTCCATATTTGCCTGGATTTGTTGTTTAAATGTGTCGTGACCCTAGTGACCTTCGGGGCAAACGACCGTTGGATCGCGGTAGAGTGACGTAGGTGGGTGGAAGGGAAGGGTTGGTCCTTAGGGACGGGGGGCAGTCTTAGCAGGGGGCGGCAGAGGCCGTGCCGGCGGCATGTGCTCTCTCCCGTCAGAAGCGAAGCGGTCACGTGGGTCGAGGGCCTATTCATCCGCGCGTCAGGGCCCGCCCCTCGGAAGATGACGCGCCCCCAGACGGTTGCGCAGCCGGCGGGGCGGGTTCTTAAAAAATAGGTGGGCCCAAGCATCTCGGCCTCACTAAAATGTGTTCATTACTGCTAACATCTTCACTGCGATAGGATTTGCTCTCACACTCCACCGGTGTCCCAACTAGCTACGTCAACAGAGGTAGCTTGGAAAAAATCCAAAGAACTGCGGCAGATAACGCGACAGTAATATTTAACGGAGTCATCTGCTAAGTATTCATCGCAATGCAACGATTTCAGAGTGAAAAATCATTCACCTTGACCGGGATTTGAACCCGAATCCCACGCTGTCCGCCCGAGTGTTTCAGCCATTGAAGCTATCTGTGTATACTACACGATATCAGGGTCATACAGGGGCGCATGTATTCCTAGTATTAGTTAAGTTTACTACGCTGCGAAATTTAGTTGCAATATGTAGCTAACCGCATTTCACCCCAATGAGTTTGCACGACGAAAATGGGTGTGTCGAGGATTGGTCCGGATCAGAATGGAAGAAACAACAGACTGCGAAGTATTATGCGAAAGAATTGATTATGATTTCCAATCAGTCGGTTCACCAAAAAAAACATTTTCTTGCTCACACCTTTTCCACAACAAACCAACCTTTCTCTTGATAATCATATTTCAGATATTTTAATACCCTGAAAACCACCGCAAGTGTGTGTGGCAAGGCGTGAATACACACCAGACTAATTTTGACCCGAATATTTGTACCCCTACCTCGATCGGACAATGTTATTCTGATCCCTTATCGCTCGTGGAAAAATGACAGCTTAAATTTATTTCTTCTACACTTAATCTCTCTAATTGTATTGGCATGACGTCTCCTGTCGTAGTACGATGGGGGCAATAATGCATTATCAAAATCACTGCCAGAGATACCTCCTTCCGATTTGCGCGAGAGAATTAACCATTAATTTAACCTTCGCTCCAATTGGTGATTACCAGCTTAGTTCCTCTAATATTTTGGATACGCTACTAAGTTTATGATAACAACGTTTTACAAATCTAACTAGCGATCCAATTCGGCAATCGACCAAACTTCATGAGGAGCTCGTATACTAGCAGAATATTCTTAATGAGTGAAGTCTTCGCGTGTTTTCCACCGGGTCAGGGTGTCAGCGGCCGACGTTTCAATGGCTAACTCCGCCATCGTCCTCAGGTCATTGATGAGGATGATCAATGCCCTGAGGACGATGGCGGAGTTAGCCATTGAAACGTCGGCCGCTGACACCCTGACCCGGTGGAAAACCCGCCAAGACTTCACCAGAATCGTACGCCGGGAAAACACTAAATCTTACACATTCTTAATGAGGCTTAACCAAAGAAAGATAACATTTCTCCTTGACCAATTTATCACATTTACCAAGTACTCTTCTAATAAATCCTAATTTTTTGTTAGCTTGTCCACATTTTTTCCTCGTATCATGTGATACGTCAGCGCATTTCTTGATTCCATTGTTTTCCCTTCATCCCTTCCCAGCAATATTTTTCCTCGGTAGGATCCCTACTCCAGTTACCGCCGCACAGGGAGGGCTCTCGGCAGACGTGGTGGGTAGGCGTGCTCCGCTTTCCGTTGCCCATTCAGCGGTGGAAATGTTTGCTGCCGGCGTCCGCGGGAGGAGTTGCCGGAAGTAAAGCGACCATTGGGCACGGGAATCGCCGCATTACGGAGGAGTCGGCCAGGCAGGGGGAGACATGAAACGCACCGCATCCCCGTGGTGCACTTGGCGCTCAGCTGACACCTTCTCGTGTCATACATCCACCCTTATACATTGCCGTGTATTTAATGACCTTGCATCCCTTGATGTGTACAAGGTTTTGATAAAAAGTTTCGGGAAATGTTTCGGAAAAATAGATTTATTTCAGATATTGCTGCAATGCCACAAAATTCTTCAAAGTACGCACATCCCTTCGAGCGTCGACACACTTTTGCCCTTGCGGTTTTTCCACGACTCGAAGGCTCCCTTTCGGTAGGCGGAGGGTTTTTTTTAGGGTACAAGCTTCTTTGACGAAATTTAGGGTCCCTTGGTGGTGGTGTCCGTTGAGGAGGGAGGATTTCAATTTTACCGGAATAGGAAATAGTCTGCTGGTGCCAATTTAGGACTCTAGGGGTTTTGGAAATCGTCATGTTGCCATTGCAGAAGGTCTTCGCAAGCAGGCACTCGACTCTGCCCTTTTGGTTGTCCGTTCAAACACCTTCGGGAGGACGAGTTTAGCGCAGATCTTTCGCATCGCCAAATTTTCAGTAATGATAATGGCGTGTGCACTGTCACTGTCTTATATCAATGCGAATAAATATGATCTGCGATCACTGTAAACCGACTCGATCTGAATTGGGCACTTCACACACACGTCAGGGAAAAATTACAACCGATACTTTTATACAACCCTTGTATTTAGTCGTGGGGTATCTGGGATGGTGACTCTGTGGTCACCATCGCACATGAGTGGCGAGAGTGGTGGGAGAGAGAAAAATGAATTCATTTCCGCGTCAAAATTCGTCATTTTATTATTTAGGGTTGTAATAACTCTTTAACCAATCGAATGAAGTGGAAGACAGCTGTTTGCAACTTTGTAATCTTACCTTATGTTTTAAAGCATTATACTTCTGAATGTGGCACTCATTCTGACGTCACATATTCAGTTGAAATGGTTTGCGCGGGAAGATGTCGTTGCTTGGAGAGTGTTCCTCGGTAAACATCGTCCCCTTTTACATCCGGCTCTCATCCGCCATGTGAGAAATATTTACGAGTGCGGTAAATATTTATGGAAAATCTCCCATCTGTTTGATGAACGAACAATTCCCGCTAAATAGCTAGGGAATCAGTTCACGCTCATTTAGGTTCATGCACCTAACGATGGCGACATTCGTGAGTGCCGTTGCTGCGCTAATTGAAAACAAATACACTCAATTTTTGAAGTCAATGCTATTTGTGATTATATTTTTCGATGATCCTAGATTTCATCATTTAAGAATTGTTTCTCAATCCGGACCCGAATAATAATAATGTTAAGATTTTATTGTTAGTAAATTCCATTGTTGTTTAACATTCCTCTCATAATATGGAGAAAATTACACCGTGAAGGTTTTTTTCGTCGCCAAGTAGGAATTTCACATCGCCATGCTTGACTCTTACGTCGATGTCGATTGCCTTGTTACAATTGCGTCCGTGTGAGCTTAATCCTTTTCGCGACTATTTGCGTGAGCAAAATACGTTATTGTTCTGCTGCTCGTGTCTTCGCATACCTCATTACGCATCCATTTTGTTTCTTATTGTTTTGGCAAATGTATCCGTCCATTGAAGAGTGCACTGTTCAATCGTTTACTTCATTTTCACCGATGAACATTTTAATACTACAGGGTGCGGCAACATAAAAATACCTTTTGTCAATTCAAATGGCATAGGAAAGAAGGAAGATATGGCGCCGCACTCTCTATTCAATGAGTAGACTAGATGGTCACATTTGGTCTTGAGTTTGTATGTTATGTTTTATCTTTGACATATTTTCACGGAGAGAACAAACTGAAGTGGAAATAAGGAAATGTAGTTTTAAGAATGGAGAGCACGTTTTATGATAATGATATGAAGTAGAAATTTAAAAACGAAATCAAACAGGTGCGTGCATTTATTTCATGCTTTGGCCAAAATAATTTTCCGATCTAAATGAGGCAATTTTCACGGCATTGCCGTCATTTAAGTGAAGAGATTCCGAATTTGCTCCGAAAAGTTCTCCCCGGATCGAGTGCGTCGGTCGTTCGGAAATTCAAACTTGCTTTTATGCCATCGACATCTATATAATACCCCGCGATCCACCAAAAAGGTGTGTGGCAGGAGGTGCAATCACTACCAGGTGGAAAGGGTGAGTGATGAGGGAGAATATGGGAGAGGAAGGGGAAAGAGGAAAATATTCAGTAAATAGCTATCAAATAACGTGCAAAATTAAATACATGCCGAAGGAAAACTTAATTCATTTGAAGGGTTAATTCATCTAATCAATTACTTATTTATAATGGGAGAAAAGAGAATAAAAACGAACCAGAGCCATTTATACCACAGGACTTCGCCATAGCAAGACATGTCATCCAAACCAGTACTTGCCGTAATATCAATTTTTTTGTGTTTAAGTAACAACGTCTCAAGTAGCAAGTCCGCGTGAGCGTATCGAAGTCCCTGTTTATTCTTTCCAACACATTTTTGTTAATAATTTTACAACATCTGTGTAATTCTGATGAAGTTGAATCTAGCTAGTTGGTTGAAGGATCGCTGCGTTGGGTGCGTCCAAACTCAAACTGCAGTCAGTAGGCTACTCTTGGTTTTGATTACTGATTAATTAGATAATTTTGAACAATAAAAAAATTACCTACTTACCAGTATGCCATTGAGATGATAACAATTAATTAATTGTTCACGTCTCCTGACATTTGTCGACTGAAGTGTTAATGGAGAGACGTCCTGCCCTCTCTGATGCCTCCGTGGTCACAAAAACACAGATCCCCCTGCATGAATGGGCGAATCTCCTCGAGCGTGGTTCAGTGAAAAGAGTAACTTTCTTAACGATTTCCTGATCGTGCCTCTTATCTAAACTGACCCCCCCCCCCCGTCCCACTCCACTCCCCCGATTCACTCCCGACTGGGACACAAGACCGGCCTTTATGCGGATGCGCGCCCTCTTTCAACGACTCCGAGACCGACCCATCTCTCTCTCCCCCTCCCCCCAGCTCGCACCCGAATGCCGGAGAGCCCGACCCCCGTGACCTCTCTTGCGGGGGGTGGGTGGGGAGAGGGCTCTCGGGGGTTGGTCTGGGGAGACCTTGGCCACGTGGCGAGCGATCCGCGGCTCGAATTAATGTCCATCCCCTCTCGATCGCCCCTCGCCATGCGCGACGCCGCGCACGGACAGAGTCGAGTGCGAATTCCGGGGGCACATTTCGACGCTCGACTCCGTTGTTCGATCGGTCCAGCGACTGACCACTCGTGCTCGTCCGTTGGCATGACAAACGCCCCGACTCAATCCACGCACAGCCTTCAATTTGAAAAGGAACGATTAGTTGGAGCGTAAATACATTTAACCGATTTATGTAATGTATGATTCCTTCATCGTTTCGTTTTTTTCTTTCAAAAAACCATCCTACAAATATATATATTGAACTGTTACAGGTATGCTGTTCCATAGTTCTGAGCCGTGAGAATCCTTTTCGTTCCCTCCCCTTCTTATTTTGCCAATCTATTAATTCTTAGTCCTAGATGTCCCTATCGTCTTAAAGGTCGCAACTGGTAGTGCGTATTGTTCAACTTGAAATCAAGCGTCCATTTTAGGATCAAATTTAAAGAATATAGTTCCTAACGAATAAATCAATCCTCCCCCATAGTTTTAGTAATGCCAACTAAATTACCAGTGTACTACGAGGCGGAAAAATGAGGCGTTGAAACCAGCAGATTATTTTGAATCGGGTAAATATTGTTCATATAATAAAAGACGGGCGACAAGTTAACACAAATGTTGGCCTCTAAAATTGAATGAATCAGCCTGGCATTACGAGAGCATTAAAGATTATTTTACGTGTTCAGGTTTCATTGCATCCCTCGAGCAGATCCAAATTCAGTCAAATTGTCGGTTTGGAGAGGGCAAATAGATTCACCGAGTGTTGATTATAGTTTCCTCTATTTGTCACGAATTTCATACAAGTTTCGTCGCCTAACCTTGGTCGTTTTATCGCAGTCGTTAAACCAATTACACTGGCTGTGAAAAGCTCAAACATTTACGAGTATTTCGGTCCTCTGAGCTTTCGAAAGAGTGCCCCAAATCCGAGCAACTTCGCGGTCTTGATCGAGAGATCTTGACCTTTTTTATGGTCCCTTTCCGTCCCAGATTGTCTGGACGTTTCCCCTCCCGAGACCAGGATTACCTTTCTCGCTGGACCAGTTGCGAATCGGTGGCGAATGGCATTTCGGTGGGTTCATCGGGCCTCCAAGGGGGTCTCCACGACAACTGACCGTGCTCATGCAGTGAGTGCGTCACCCCTCGAGGCATTGCGCTTTCAGGCGAGATAGCCATGATCCCAAAATATGAGGGATTTCAAAGAAGTAACCTCTTGTTTTCGTGTAGCGTGAGAATTAGTGGAGGGAGCCGCATGGTCGCTGTGTTAATGCACACGGCACGTCAGTACGCCTCGAGCTGCTGTGGTCGGAAGGTCACGCCGCTTGTCGTTTCTTTATACGATGGCGAGTCAAAATTAACATAACAATTGAAATTCCCGCCAAATGTTAAGTCCGTTCGGTGATAATGTTTTTACTGATTAAAAAAATCTCCAAAGCTGCTATCATCAATCATTGGGCAGTTCGTGCTCTCTAAGGACCAAATGTGATGATTGGCAATGAGAATTGTGCGACAGTGTTGTCGTTCGTTAAAGAGTGAACGGGCAAATGTCCATGATGGTGATGATGACAGAAGTGCCCGCCCCCTTCTGTGGTGAAAAATGAATTTCACTTGAAAATTAACGAAAAAGTTCGTGTAAACAGGCGTTTTACCATATTTGAAACATTTAGAAAGTATTCCAGAGATTTCCACAACTATGTTGAATGGAAACACGACTGAAAAGTTAGTCTACTAGATATGTTTTGTGCTCGTCTCGACGTCGAGGAACTTCGAGATATGCCGTGTCATCCACATCTAATTAATACCCCGCAAGGGCGCGTGGGTGTTGGGGCACCACGCGTAATTAAGAAAAAAAATGCAAACAGAATTTTATGCTGAGGGAATTCCTAAACCATTTCAGAGATATGATTTTAGATTCAGATCTCTTTGGCGATTATGCATAAAAATAGTAAAGACATGTTGATAAGTATGGTTTTGAGAGGAAAATAATAAATTTTCTTTGTCTATTTCAGTGCTACAATGCAACACTTTCAGAGTGTTAAAATCATTCGCCTCAATTCGAACCCGGATCCCTCGATGTCCGGCCAAATGCTTTAGCAAATTAAGCTACCAAGGCGTCCTCTCACGCTCTGAAATTGGTGCATCGTTTTGCGTATTTTGCGTATGACTCCGTTAGACGTTACTGTCGCGCCATCTCCCGCAGTTTCTTGGAATTTAGTATTAAGTATATTTGTTATAGCCGAACGGAGGTTGCTTTCTGGGCAGCCCCCATCCTTGCAACTCAATCTCCATTTATTCCGTCGTCCAAGTCCACAGCCTCTTCACCTCTGCTCCTCTCTCAATGGACTGTCACGGATGAGAAAAAGAGTGTGCCGTTCGTATCAATCAATTAGGACAGTCCCTCCTGGTCATCCCGACCCCATGTTACGAGGGTAGGATGACCACTAATGCTTCTTATCGTCCGAGGTGTAACGATTACCTTTGAGGTGTCTCTTGAGTTGAGGAAAAAAATGAACATTGCAAGACGCAAGATCGGGGAAATAAGGATGGTTTTGTTTGTTCTCGTCTGTGTGGTACGGCGTGGTACCCATCGTGCAAAGATTTTACGGTATCCAAATTGTTCAATAATGAAGCCGACACGTTCCACATTGGATATCCCAATTTGGTTCGCGATACGCTTTTGAGTGATTTGCCGGTCAGTTTGAAGCAGCTACCACGAAATTATACTACCCATCGATTAACAGTAAACCTACCAACAGCATTGTCACCATAAACAGGCTGTAACGACCTCAAACCTGCGCATGCGTGTTGAGGGGGAATGTTGCTTCCACGTGCCACCAGGAGTGCTTCTGAAGGTCATTCTGTTTGTGGTGTACGAGCACGTGTGCATTAGTTGTCAGCCTGCCCTCGCTCGTCTCGAACTCTCTTTCTCAGGCCATAGTTCAGCAAGGACGAAGTCGAGGTAACAGGTCTCGCAACTGATTCCGCCCTCCCTTGCCTTCCTTTTCCTTCGCCGTCTCGAGAGTCGCCCTCCGTTTCGAGGTCAGGTGGATTTCGTTGAGGAAGGTCAGTGGACTTCCGAGGCACGGATCCATCGGCTGTGATCGCCCTTCGTCGCCTCCCCTTCCCGCTGCCCAATCGACCATCTATCAATCACGCCGCTCTTCAAAACGATTCCCTCCACTTTCTCGAACACCTTAGACACTCGAAACGAAAGGGATCTCTGCATCGTCTCTTTCGAAAGTTGCATAGTGTGCGGCACCCAAGGCCAATCTCTCTATTTTTAAGTTATAAAGCGGTATCGGTAATCGTTTTTCAAAAGTGTTCATTAATTCGCCGTGTTGGCCATCATTTGGCAAGTAGTCTTATCGTGGGTGAATTTGGCAAGAGAAGAAAACTACTCTGAAGCACAGAAATAATGAAATAAGCTTAATTAATCCCTAGAAACTGCGGGAAATGTCGTGGCAGTAACTTTTAACGGAGTCATCCGCAAAGTGCGCATTACAATGCAACCATTTCCGACCGTGAAAATCGGTTTCATTTTCAGGAGTGGTCCGTCTGTTACTCCATCTCGGCTCAGAAGCTACGTTTATGAGTGATCCACTCAATACCTTGCAAGCCGCCACCGCAAGGCCGTGTGACGGGGGCTATTAGGGCACCACTCGTAATCAAGGAAAAACACTCATGCAAAAGCCACACATTTATATAGTACAGATACAAAACATGGCATGCATTCATGCAAAAACCCTTTCACCCCACACACACATGCAGACACACAAACTACCAACTAGCATACACATGCACCTACGAGTATACCTGATGGCTTTGCAATGTTTAATTTTGTCCCAACTTGTAAGTTTAATGTTTTGAATATTTCTGAAGTGACTTTGATTTCTTACTATCATGATTTCTGATTGTTCTGGGGAAGAATGAGTATTTCGGTGTATCTGTATTGGAATCTATCTCCCTTATTTTATCTTTGTGATCTGACCTACCTAAGTAGTGTGGGGGGGCATTATAATTCATCGTTAAACTCGTTGGTTCCGAATCTTTCTAAAAGTCTAAGTCTCGCTTGTTCTCTTCGTATTTCAATTGGTTCCCAGTCTGAATCCCATATGAGACCTGTTACTCTTGTGTTCTTATTATCACAATTTTTAGCGAATCTGGCGGATTTTCTCTCAACTTTGTTTTATTATTTTTGCCAAATTTTTTCCCAAGGATCCCAAATACTTCCAAATACCGTATATTCGAGATGTGGTCCAACCAGAGCAAAATAACACCTCTCTCTAACTTCCTCAATACATTTCCCCAACACCCGTTTAATGAAGTCCAGTTTCTTTAAAGCGGATCCGCATATCGTCCTCATATGTGCTCCCCATGAAAGGCGTGGTGTTAGAACTACCCCTAAATATTTTACTTGTTTGGCCGTAGATAGAACAGAACCCTCTATTTCGTAGTTTATGTCCTGTTCGCCACTTCTTTCGTTCCAAAATTTCAAAACTGCGCATTTGTCTATATGAGGTATTAATCTCCATTTCATGCACCGATCCAAGATTGTGTCCAAGTCTCTAGAGAGTAGCTCGCGATCTAGTTGGCTCTTTATTTCCCTGCATACCACCGTGTCATCAGCAAATAACCTGAGATTACTACTAACGTGTGCGCTTAAGTCATAAATGTATATTAAGAACAGAAGAGGCCCTTATTACACTTCCCTGGGAGACGCCTGATGTTACATCTCTTTCCGTTGAGCACAACCCATCGATGACTACTATTTGTTTGCGATTTGACAAGAAGTCTCTAATAAAATTTATTATTCGAGATTGTGTCCAAGTCTCTAGAGAGTATCTCGCGATCTAGTTGGCTCCTTATTTCCTTGTGTACCACTAATGTACGATGGATGCTATGGATGCTACGAGACGTAAAACGACTAGTAGCATTAACAAAGAGGCACGTAAAGTGACTGTGTAGGCAGTAGCTGTGAGAGTTATCGTTGGGCGTGATTCTCTGGAGCCGTTTCGCTGTCCCAATTGCCATTCATTTATCCGTCCCACGAGAACCTCCCCCCACCCCCCTTCTGACATAAGAGGGTCCTTATCATGCCCTCCTTCCCCTCCCTTCCATTATCCCATTCAGCAGAAGAGGGAGATGCGATCCCCCTCGCTTGTCCTTCCTCTTCTCTTGCACCCTTCTCTCGGAAGGGCGAGTGAATGATAGAACGGTCCCTCTCCTTCAAACAGGCGGGGAGAAGGATTCATTGGGGGAAGGGCGCCTTGCCGTTGCCCCGTGCAGTTGCCAGGGGATTGCCGAAACAAACATTCGTGGGCATCGGGCAGGTTGTCTTGGTCCATGCCGAGCAGCGGAGGACGGAGGCCATGCTCACCCGGAGGGCAGAGGGCATGTAGCCCAGCTCCGTAAGCAGGTGACAGGGCAAAGAGGGAAGGGGCGTGGTCGATCAGTCGAGAATAGGAAGAAGAGTAATCACTCCACCTCTTTAACGGTTCCATTAAATGGGAAAAAGAACCGTATTTATTGAAAAACATTCGACAAATTGAATTGCTAATAGGGATTATGATAATCGGGAATTGATTATGAGGGTGACGTCCCTTTTCAATCGTGTGAGATCAATTTTCGTAAGTTGTATAAAATGTATCGAGAAAATATTGGGGAAAATAGATTTATTTCAGATATTGCTACAATGGCTCAAATTATTCAAAGTTTATCCCTTTAGCGTCGACACATTTTTGCCAGAGCGGCTTTTCCACGACTCGAAGGCTCTCTGGTGGGCGGAAGGTCCTCAAGTGCATACTTCTTTCACGGTACTTAGGGTCTCATGGTGGTGTCCTTCGATGGATTTCACTTTTGTGAATAGGAAATACGTAGTCTGCTGGTGGAAAGTCGGGACTGTAATGGGGTCGGGGAATCATCGCGATGCCGTCACAGAAGGTCTTTGCAACCAAACACTCGACTCTGCTCTTCTTGGTCGTCTGTCGAGACCTTCGGGAGGACTTAGCGCAGATCTTTCGCATCGCCAAGTGTTCAGTTATAATAGTTTGGACTGTCATCTTAACAATGACAATATACGAGATTTGATCATGAACAAATTTTATCAAAACGGTCTGAGTTCAGCACTTCACGTAATGTGCGTTAGGAAAAAATTTTACCGATACTTTCTATAGAAACCTTGTAGATGTTTGCCGTGGGCCATCGCGCCCCCAGGTTCTAATAAACGTCGGCACGATGCCATCGGACCGACCAAAGTGAAACCAGAGGCGAGCGATGAGGGATCGTCAACATGAGAATACCCAATCAGATTCCAATCACTCGTGAGATAAATCGGGGAATAGGACGGCATGTTTGGGATGAAAATGTCGAGAATGTGATTTCTTGAAATGGATTGCCCCCCGAGAGGAGGAGACGTGGTAGAAGGAGAGAGAGGGGTGGGGGGCCGGTTCATCTACATCTATACAGTATCCCGCAAGCCGCCGAAGGGGCGTGAGGTGGGTGGGCGGGTGCCGTGTCACCACCCGTAAAAGAGAATAAAACCACTTGCGAGATCCTCTTTAACTTACACGCATGCAAATACATATACTGTAAACTAACATACACATACACCTACGAGTGTGGTAAAAATCTAACCATTAACGTGAAAATGTGTATACATGCAAAGGAAGATTCGATTCAAAAGAAATGTTGATTCATCCAATGAAGCGAAAAAAGTGAATGACAAGGAAGCGCAACCTTAAGCACGCCCGGCCCCCCCACCATAACAAGACAGGCCATGTAGAATTGGAAGGTAAGAGGCGGAAATTCCACCCATTACATGGGCATGCAACTCATGGTGCATGGGGAATGTGACACACCGCAGCAGGCTGGCAGGCGGGCCGCGGACGGCGCGAGTCGTCTCCCCCGCCCCCCAATGCGCCCTCCCTCCGCCCCACGCGCGCGTCATGGTGTTGCATTACCCCCTCATATTCGCACTCCTCTCCAGCATCATTGCACGGCCCAGATTAACGCGAACGGATTGCGGAGACACACTCGGAGGCTGGCTGCAATCGAAAGGCAGCGTAGACCCGGATGAGCCGAGTTCAAATCCTGTTGACTCAGATCACCACATGCATCTCTCGTGTGGGTTTTCAAGGAGGCGTTGCACTTGAGATATCGTCGGTGGCACCAAGGGCACCTTCCCTCCCTCCTTCCCCCCATCCTCGAGGGTGGGTGTGTTGACCACACCCACCTTTGGGATATTCTTAACGATAATGACGCGACGGAAAGGTCATCAATGTTTTGTTCAAACTGAATTGTAGCAGATGTACATGCATCCTGCCCCTCATCCTCCAATTTCCTCATTCCTTTTCCCTCATTCCTTTTCCATCCATTGCGCCGAGTTTCCATCGCCTCCTGCTCCTCATCCTCATCATTTCCCCTCTCTCGAATTCTTCCTTCCATTAATACCCCTCTCGTGGTCTCCATTGGTTTGTCTGTTCTTCTTGTGAGCATCCTCCGTTGGATTCTCTCCTCTCGCCCCCTCTTTTTTTAACTACCTTCACCAATACACACACTTCGACATCGACATAAAAAATACCCCGCGATCCACCAAAACAACTTTTTTACTGAGTTACTCAACAGACCACTTAATTTCATATGCCATTGCCCGTTATTGCATCCCTTCCCTCATAAATACAACCCAGGACTTTATTCTCTCATCCCTTGGTATTTCCCATCTCTACCACCGTCAATTGCTATGTGATATGAAGTTCCTACATAGTATCTTCAACGGAACTCTCCATACCAACGACCTTCTTCCTCTATTCTCAATTCGTGTTCCCCCTCAGCCAACACGTAACTTGAGTCTGATGAAGATTCCAAATCTCCTCGGTCTCTCAACGTTCCCTATTCCATCGACTCCATGCTATATATAATTCCCTAACCATTCAGCATCCTTCCCTGGACCTCTCTTCCCCCCTCAATGCTTTCACCTCCTTCCTTAAACACCAGATCGTAGTAACTTAGCTCTCTCTGGTTGCATATGTGCTCTTGGCATCATTTGTTAACTGTTCATTATTGTTTATTGCTTTTACCCGTTATTTTTCTTAGTTTATAATAAAGTGTCAGCCAATGTAAAAGCCTTTGGGGCGGTTTTGGCTGCTTTGTTAAATAAATAAATAAAAAGGTGTGTGGCAGGGGGAGCGAGCACCACCAGGTGGGAAGGATGAGTGAAAGGGGAGGATAGGGGAGAGGAAGGGAAAAGAGTTGATATTGATATTCAGTAAAAAAACCTCAAATTTGTTTTCATGCTGGAGGAAGACTGAATTCAAAACATGGGTTAACTCACCCGACATAAATTAGTTATTTGCTATGCGAAAAAAGGGAATGAAAATGATCCACGACAGACCTCCAACCATAACAAGACAGGTCATGCACAATTGAAAAGTATGGAGGGGGCATTCTACTATTTACATGGACGTGCACCTCATGGTCTCCTCCTCCCCCCCCTGAATTCACTATTGGCTGGTCGGTCGACTCATTACACTCTTCCGTACTACCATTCTGCCGCGCCTCAATTCCGTCGCTCTACTCACATTTTCCTCCGCTGTCGCAGAGTTCACTCCGTGTCTTGGGTTTTCACGAGCTACTTCATTGTGCTTAGGACAATACTGTCTGCCGTCGAAAGATGCTTATTCTAATGAAAAGGCCTTCTTTCTTGCCATATACTGGGTACTATTTCCCTCTGGCTGCTTACACCCCTTATCGATTATGTTGCTTAAATGCACATCAACATTTTTCCACTTCTTCTAAGGGTAGTAGAATATAGTTTGCAAACGATCGCCTGTAAAAAACTTTTAAAAGACAAATGAAACGGTTTCTGGCGTAACTTGGTGGAAAATCTTCATATTGAATTTTCAAATGTCAATCTTTTAAAAATCAACGATATAATAATTGGAAAAGCGGACAAAGGAACCACGGTGGTAGTGATGAATGAAAGTGACTATAAAAACAAATGTTATGACTTCGTCAACAGTGAATAAATTATGAAACTCCGAAATGACCCCACCACAAAATTCCAAAAAGAAGTTATAAAGTGTTTAAAAACCACCCCCAATATCCTCAAACAAAGTGAAACATTCAAAGCAACAGTGATGAATCCGTAATATCCCAGATTTGTCGTCCTACCAAAAATTCATAAGGAAAATATTCGAATGAGGCCAGTGATTTCCAGCGTATCTGCCCCCACAAGGAAACTAGCAACCCTTTTGAACTCCCTCTTCAGAGAACTGACAAATTTCCAACCCAAGTTAGGAGTGAGAAATTCAAGTGGTTTCTGCGCCCAGCTCTCCAAGTAAGGTCCCCCGCCCTCCAAACATATCCTAGTGTCATTTAATGTTACGAATCTTTTCACAACCATCCCGGTGTTTGAAGCATTGGCAGTGGCGGAAAAAGTGCTGGGGCCGAACCACCCTTCCTCACTGAGCTTGTGTCACTACTGAGATTGTGTGCTTAGCAAACCTATTTCCGAAAAGTTGAAGGATTAGCAATGGGGCCTCCTTTATCACCACTCCTTACTGACCTTTACTTGAACGAATTTGAAAGAAAAATGTTCAGCAGTTCCTCATTTTTACAAAGAACATTCACTGTTGGTTTCATTACGTAGACGATATCTATGCAATCTGGACGGGCACTGAAACAATTACATAATTTTACCAACGCCCTAAATTCCCAATGCAAAGAAATCAGTTTCACACGTGAGAAAGAACTGAATAAGAAACTCAATTTTCTAGATATCGCAGTGTCGAGAAAGGGACTGGGTTTTGAATTTGCAATTTTCCGTAAAAGAACCGCCTCAGACCACATCATCCCCTTCAACTCCCGCCATCGCATATCTCAAAAGCTCTCCACTTCCCATTTCCAACTAAACAGACTGTTGGCCATTCCTCTTTACAAAATTAATTTTGTTCAAGAACTTAAAACGATAAAAGATATAGCAATGAAAAATGGCTAAAAAGATTTAATTGAAACAATACTACACAGAAACCTTTCCTTAAAAAAACAATCTTTTGTTTAAACCAGTTGATGGGGATGTAAATATTACAAATGGTGTAGGCTCCCTTGTATTATGGACTGATTTCACAAAAGATATCTCTTCCCTAGGGAACAATTTCGGATAGCTTTTTACAATGCGAAGAGCTTAAAATCATTCATGAACACCCCTCTCCTCCTTCCCACAACCCCTCGTCTTTCCCCCTTCCCCCCGTCTCCTTCCTCCCGTCTCCTTCCCCCCCTCTATCACCCAACCCTCTCCCCACACGAAGGGTATATAAATGGACCGCTACTTGACCAAGTTGTACTGATGATGAGACCTAAGCGTTCAAACTAGTAGTTCTGAAATAAGAACAGTGGATTCTTCATTTAATGATTTGATTGAATTCTTGATTTAATGGTACATTGTGGTCTTCATTTAATGATATGAAATATAACTTGTGAAGATAATTTGTTCGTTTTAATGTTTACTTTTTATTGCGTAAAATACTATTTTAGAACTATAGACAAAATGTCAACGACAAGAAATATAAAAAATTCATTCTACTTTTAAGTATTCCATGTAGAAACTCAGATCAAAGCAATTTTTTTATTTACATTTGTTTACATTTCATATTTGCCGTGCTAATGCGAAAATATTCAAGAAAATGCCACCAGGTAGTACGTAAGCCCCAGAATAAAGAAGAGTACGTTGTTTTATGTGGTGTGGGTTTTATGGGGTGGCAATTCTGATCCGTTGAATAACACACCGAATCAACTTCAACAAACCTCGTCCTGAAATATCCGCCTGAATAACTATTCAATGCGAAAGGTACACAGTACACATTTAGATAGACAAGAAGTCACGCGCAATTTAAAAATTGGTTGGTGCGCTGTTTACCCACTCTGTCGTGTGCATTGTTGGAGGCTTGGACATCGAACCACCTCGCCATGGCCCCGGAAACGAGGCCCGAGCCTCTCCACGTCGAATTGGACCATTTTGGCCTTCCGGAAGCTATAATTCTTCTAAAAACCCTTAACTACGGGTATCCATCATCCCCCAAGCCATTTGTTTTTCTCTTCCACTTTTCGGGAGCGTGGCGGGCACTGATGCAAGTGAGGTGCCTCGTCTTCTGGGAAATGAATTCATGGCGGCCAGTGCGACGGAAAATGAAAGTGGGTGTGACCTTAGAGGAGTGCATACCTAATGTACGTATGAATGACTTGATTGGCTCTGCGCCAAGTCGAAAAATTTGGACCGCGTCGGCTCTCGTAGGGAGAATCGCGAATTTGGCTTCTGCGGATTCAATTGTCTTCGTTAGCGTTGTCCATACCCTTAGGTTCGTAATAAAATATGAACAATGGTGTCTTTGCGAAAGTATGAACGCCATGAAGTAACTGGAAAATGTGGACGAAATGTGTCCCGTGTACATCCAATGAAGAGAATGACACGGAAACTTCCATGTGGGGGCAGTTGAGATGAGACATCCCTGCAGTGTTAATTGAATGCCTTGCTTTTCTACAAGACATGGATTATATTTCTGACAATATTGTTAAAGGAAAGGACAACTTTAGCCTCTTACGGCCTCTGTTTAGACTTACTATATTAAGTAATATTTCCTTTTACATTTACGGCTTGAAGAAATATTATTTCAAATGGCGAGTCTTACATTGATAAAGATCGAAGTATCTCAAAGTCTTTAGGAATTCCATATTTGATATAGAACGGAGAAAGGGAGGGAGAATATCTCAAGGTTCAGATCACACGATTCAGCGGGGTACAACGAATCTAAATACTAGAGCCGTCCAGAAAGTAACTTACGTTTGCGTGCGGCGTGCGAAGTAGTGGGGGCGGGGGAAGTCGAATATTACCTGTTTTGACACACACGCACACTAGGGCAGTAAGTTTTGAGAGCTGCAGTGTTTGGAAGGGCGTACCGCTTGTCGTTTACAGTAGTGACTCAAAATGAATAATGCAACTGGGAATCCCGCCAAATGTAAAGTTTGTTCAGTGATAAGTTTTTTACTGGCAATAACATTCAAAGCTGCTGACATTGGTCTGGAAATATGTGCTGTGTACCGACAAAGTGATGAATGACAGTGTTGTGCGTCAGTGGTGTCGTTAGTTGGAGATTGAATGGACGAATGTCCACGATGTCCAAGAACTGGCAATCGGTCAGTTCATCTGCCACAAGGCTAGGCCGACCTCTGCGGTCCTCTTCGGCTACATTGGTACTTGAGCAATATTTAAACTGAATCCACAACTGCCTCACTCCGCCATTATTCCGTCTCCGTACATACGTCACACAAAGTTGCAATTGAATTCTAATTGGCTTCTGTTAGTTTTTTGCCAGTAGAAATCCAATCAGCGATCGCATTTGACAACTTGCTGGATTTCCTATTGCAGCGCGCACTATTTTAACAGTGTGTAATGCGTGCAAAGTAGACGAACCACAGTCTGCACACACAATCCGCAGCAGGATAAGTGTAATTGAGTGTAGGGACGTTTAGACACCAAGATGGTGGCTCTAGCCCAAGCCACCGCCACGCTAGGACTAAACGTAGGTTACTTCCTTGACAGAAGTTGTACATCCAACGGAGGGTTCGCTGCAGTCTGCGATGGACCCGGTGATGTGTACCGCCCCCCCGGGGATCGCGGGGACCCCTGTTGACGGGAGATTTTATTCATCTGGTACTGTAAGTTGAACCAATATTTTCATTTCGAAGTTACGTCCGCACGACTCCATACAACTTTAAGAAATTGACGTTTTAGAAAGTGGCACAGGACCTCTTGTAACACGTGGGAACCAATGGAATGGGAATTAATTGAAGCGTCAAAGATATAATTGGAGATAACTCACTTATGTCTCGTATTTTTGCGTCTTCAACTTGTCCAATGTTGTGTGACAGCCTTGACAATGCTCAATTCTCGTGTCAGACTAGCAATTTCCACTGAAGAAATTTATTTCAATTCGTTTTCTTTGTTTCGAGAATATCACATTCGCCCCAGGGTACATTTTCCGCCGAATCGCTCCCGCGCTGCAGACGTCGACCTGGGTGCGTGCTCCCTCCGCGAAAGGGGACTGTGGTTAGATTGGTGCTCCTCGGGCGCACAGCGAACTCCGGGTGCCACGGGCAGTCGCTCGCGACTCCTCCGTCGAGCGAAAGGCCATTTCAAAGGGAACTACGGAGACCGAAGTTCCCGCTTACACTTGCAGCGGCGTCTAGCTTTCAATACGGGCGTGTGCCCTTGACGACAGATGGCCGCGCGTGACGTCAGCAGAGGATCCCTCCCCTCTTTAGGCTCTCATCTTGAATGGAATCAGCGCCACTATGACATCGTACATGCTTCGTATAAAAGGTATCGGGAACATTTTTTGAAAATTAGATTTGTTTCAGACATCGCTGCGTCTCAAAATTCGCCGAAGTAGGCTCCCTGGTAGGCGGATTCCAGATATGGGTATTCAAGGGTTCGCGTGCAAGCTTCTTTGGCGGCACTATGGTGGTATCCTTTGAGGGAGAGAGTATTTCGCTATTATAGGAATAAGAAAATGTCTGCTGGTGCCAAGTCGGGACTGTGTGTTTGGGAATCGTCGGGTTGACTTTTTTCGGAGGTCTTCGCAAGCACACACTACACTCTGCTTTTGGTCGTCCGTCAAGACCTTCGGGAGGACGAGTTGAGCGCAGATCTTTCGCATCGCCAAATATTTTAGTGATATAATGGTGTGTCTACTGTCATCTTATTAATGCCAATATACGATCTGTATTCATGCGCTCATTTAACCGACGGACTGAATTCAGCACATCACGCACACGTCAGGAAAAAAATTGCCGATACTTTTTAAAAGCTTTGATGTTCATTTTTCTGGAAAACTCTGCTATCATTGGGGTCATGCTAGCCCAGATCTGGAGCGTTGGACTACTGACCGGAGAGTCCCGGGTTCGATTCCCGGGCAAGCCTCTCTGGGCACCTGCAGCTCCGCCCAAGCTATTTAATTTTTCGGGTACCAGATCTTTTTGGGAAACCATAACCGGCACAGAGAAAGGAACTGGCCCCCCTCAACACCCTGCTATTGTGTGAATTTCACATGCCGTCGGGCTTAGTACTAGGTGAACTCTACCATCTTCTACCAAACCGACCTTCGGGTTGATTACTGTGTTTTTATGCTATCATTAAAGGTTCAACAAAATTATTTCTCGATGAAACCATGAACGCCGGCCATGATTGTGGACTTGACGTAATTTCTCTATTTCTTTTCGATCGCGTTGACGTCCACGTTCTGAAAACAAATGAAAATCACCTTCCACAATTTCGACTCCAGTTCTTCGTTTCGTGCGATCTCCAAGATGTGATGAGCGGTTGCTCGGACGTGGGCTCTGCCGAATGAGCGTTGGCCGCGAAGGAAACGCCCTGCAGGAGGACTCGCGACATGCGAATGAAACGTACTCTATGAGGAGGAACTGCTTAATGGAGACTTGAAATCGGATATGGGCGAGTGAGTGAGTGAGTGAGTGGGAGGCGAGGGGGGAGGGGCGTTAGGACCAAGGGAGGGAATTCCAAATAAGAAGAGATCGTCCTGACCCCAAGAAGGGAGTCGTCCGGAGGGAGAGGGCCGGTGGAGGGATGGCTCCTCTTACATTCGGCGACGAGGGACGGAGGCATGCGGAAATCAGGTGTCATCTTCGAACCCTTGCGGAGAGACCGCAGGAACCGCAGAGGAGACGGGTGAGGGAGGGGGAAAAAACAACCGAAGGCCTTGGTCCGCAATGAAGCCGTCTGCCCTCCGAAATGTAGCGGTGGCCAAGGGGGGGGGGGTACCCCTTAATTACGCAAGGCCTATTTCGTTGCGTTTTTTGGACATCCGGAGGAAAGTCTTTTGGAAAAGAAAGGCTTTTGTTCACCCATTGTTTATGAAGAAAGGATTTCAATTATCCTTGATTACCGGGGGGAGACATTATTTAGCTGATAAATTTCCCATCAAAATTTCGTTTCAGTATTATCTAATTATTATTCATCGACCAATGAAAGAATTTATAAATGCTTTTGTTCTATATCACCCTTGTGCATTAATATATTGCCAAGTAAAGAAAAAAGTTGCATCTCAGTGTTTTGTACTAGTGATGTCCAGAAAATAACTTCCGTATTTGCATAGCGTGAGAATTGGTGGAAGAGGGAGCCGAATGGTCGCTGCGTTGACGCACACACAAGGTCAGTGTACACCTTGAGCTGCAGTAGTTGGGAGGTCGTTTGTCGCTTGTCACTTGTTTACACAATAGAGAGTCAAAATGAACATTACAATTGAAATTCCCGCCAAATGTAAAGTCCATTCAGTGATAATGTTTTTACCGATAAATCAATCTTCAAAGCTGCTGACATTCAACACTGGGTAATTTGTGCTCTCTACAGATCAAATGGGATGAGATGAGACAAGAGTTGTGCGTCAGCGTTGTCGCTCGTTTAAGAGTGAACGGACGAATGTCCATTATGGTGATGACGACAGAAGTGGCCGCTCCCGTATTATTTCTTAATTTAGTTCCCTGAAATCCACCGCAAGGCACACAACCTGCCAGGTTGTGAATACACACCATACTAATTTGGACCAGAATATGACCCTAACGCTGTCGGAATATGTTATTGTGATCCCTTATCCTGCGTGGAAAAAATGGCATCTTAAATCTCTGTTCTACAGATAGACTTAAGATGTCATTTCAGATGTCATCTCTTCAAATTTGATTAGCATGATCTCTCCTACCGAAGTACGATGGTGGTTATAATACATTTCCAACATCACTGCTAAAGATACGTCCTTCCAAATTATGCAAGAGATTCAAATCTGTAATTTAACCTTCGCCCCACTGAGTGATTTTCAGCCTAGCCGAATATTTTGGATACGCTACTGAGTTTATTATAAAAACTTTTTCTAAATCTAGCTCCTCTACGCTGCACGCGATCCAATTCGCCATTCAATCCAACTTCGTGAGGATCTCATATACTACTGGCAGCATATTCTAAATGAAGCCTAACCAGCGACAGATAAAATTTCTCTTTGAGCTTTTCATCTCATTTACCAAGTACTCTTCTAATAAATCCTAATTTTTTGTTTGCTTTCCACATATTCCCCATAGTATGTGTTTCACCCAGGAGGGATCGTGAGTGAGGGTAACGCCTTTAAGTATTCAGTTGAGTCTACATACACATTCCATTTCGCTATTCCCGATGCAGGTGGCGCTCGGGAGGGAATTGCTCTCTTTCCAAAAATTCATCACCATGCACTTTTTAAGTTTAATTCTAATTGCTAAGAGTCGCCCCAGTCTCGTATGGCATTTAAGTAAATACCAAGCATACTTAATACTAGACCCACGTGGTTTCCTTTTTCCGAGTAAACTTCTGTTTTAATTTTGATATTGTGCTTCCCATTTATTTCATTGCTATGTCTTCTTAAATAATCAGTCCTAATATTGCGGAATGACTCGAAATATCAAATTAATCGCGGAGAGTATTCCGCCGGCGCACTTAGTGGAAGTCATCCTGCCTGCCCAGCCCTTCGAAAAAGCCCTTTCTAATAGGTACTTGCAATCGATCAATGAATCAAAAATCAAGGCGTTCTGCTTGTGGTAAGGGAGGTGAGGACTGCCCCTGACGAATATAGCTGTTAGCCGCTCTTAATAGAATCTATAGTTAATAGAAATGGAGTGCTTATTGTAGAGGTTCTGATAGAGCAGACTTCGTTCAACTTCCGTGAAAGTGGATGCGAGACTAATCTGTGTTGAAATTTTCCAGTTTATAATTGTATGCATCTGCGTCTAAAACGATTTGAGAGGCGACAGAAATTTCGAGCTGAACCCCCCCCCCCGCCGTTCTGCGGTAGAATTGCGAAACGGACCAATGCGTATTTTGCATGAGGTTTGATTGGCATCATTAACCATCCAATCGCTCCAAACAAGGAAAGTGATTTGGAGGCGCATTATTCGTCCTAAGGTCATCAATAGCAACATGGCATTCGTTTTGACGGCCCTTACTTGGCTGTGGGGTGCACCGTCTCCTCATCGAGGCCCCGGGCGCAATTTTCTTCGAGTTGTGCTCCATCTTTGGGTTACGTCGGACACGGTTCCGGAAAGGGAGGCCTGGTAAAGCACCGCCCGCGGGTGGGGCGGGGGCGAGCGAGAGTGTTGACCTCGTTAAATGGAAGTGTCCGGCCCGCCGCGGCCAAGGTCTCTCCGACCGCAATCACCCCATAATGCACCGCGGGAGTGACCTATTGACAGCGCTCCGTGCGTTCGTCTGTCAAATAAGATTTTCTGCTCTGGAGATGCGATTATGCATGCTTAAGATGAGGACGGAGGAACGCGCACAACTAGAGGAGTATCCTAAGTGATGTCCAAAGGATGCATCTCCTAGTGTTTAGGTCGCCCGATGGTGATCGCCCATGAGGTGGATGTGTGGCTAACGCCGTCAGTTCAAAGAAAGTGAGCGTACCAAATCGATGCTCGCGTATCGCCACACGAACATGTTTTCGGAGCATGCCACTTTGAATCGCCTCACTCTCGTTCGCTGGGTGTTCGGAATGGTCTCCGCTTGGTCGCCCTTTAAACGTGTGTATATACGGGGTGGAGCAGAATGGACTCCTTGATTTGACACGTGGATTGTAAAAAAAGCAACCAAGATAATTAAAAAAGGTTTTTATTGTTGAAAATTATTCATCCAATGCCATTTTATTTTCATTGGGTCTGAAACATTATTTCATCCATTTCGTTGAGTCATTCAAAAAAGTTTTGAAAACTCTTCTCACCTATATATCTTGCGTTATTCCAGCGATGACATCTCTTAGGAGCCTCCAAGGTCTTTGGTCGATCTTTGTAAAACTCAGCTTTGAGATATCCCCAAAGAAAAAAATCACAAGAGATCAAATCCGGGGAGAGAGGGGGGGGCATGGACAGCATCCCCTCGTTGGGATGTTCCATGGCCCTCCTGCAGTAACAATTTCCCGGCGGCCGGGAAATTGTTCCTGCAGGATTTGACGTGAGCGACGGGCGGTGTGAGCCGTGGCACCATCCTGTTGAAACCAAAAGGTTTCTGTGCCTTATTCCTCAACATACTCTTCCATTTTGGGGAGTAAAAAGTTATCCAACATCTCGCAATAGCGCACAGAGTTCACAGTAACAGTTGAGAACCTCGAAATTGAAAAAAGTAAGGGCCAATAATGCCAATGGAGGACAAAGAGCACCCAACTGTCACTTTGGGGCTATGAAGAGGTCTTGGGTGAAGTTCGCCAGTGTTGCCAGTCGCCCAGTAAAGAAAGATTTGGCTATTTACTGAGCCGGAGAGGGGAAAATGCGCTTCATCGCTGGACCACAGCGCTCTCTGCGTCGCCGTCATACCATTATTTTTCCTAACTTTTGATTGTTCCTGCTTTTCTCAGCTAAGGCCACAACTCTCACTCCGCTAATTTACCTACGCGCTCTTCAGTGATTTTTTTAAGCTAGGGAGTCCATTCTGCTTCTTCCTGTGCGTGTGTGTATGTGTAAACAAGTGTGAATGTATATATGTTTGTATAAGAAGATGGAAGAATGTACACACAGCGTTAGGCAAAATGAAGTACAAAGAGTTAAACAATACTTTGATAAGGGCCACAAATAAAGCAAAGGAAGAATGGTGGAAAACACAATGCGAGGATATGGAAAGTTTACAGAAGAAGGGTGAAATTGATGCTCTATACAGCAAGGTTAAGTTATTATCGGGAAGTAAGAAGGCAAGATCTGTGCTAACAGTTAAAGATAAGCGGGGTAATATAATAGTTGAACCAGGAAAAATCCAAGAGAGATGGAAGGAATATATAGAAACACTGTACGGTAGAGAACTTAGGCCGACAAGGTTAGACAGAAAAAAACATGACGTAGATAAAGATAGCCTAGGTCCAGGCATACTCGAAGATGAAACAGAAAGGGCATTGAAGGAGATGAAAGCAAATAAGGCCGTGGGGGTGGACAACATTCCTGTGGAACTGTTGAAATATTTAGGAAAATGTGGGAAGGAGACTATATGGACAGATTCGTACTATCTATGAGGAGGGAATCTGGCCGGAAGATTTTGTGAAATCAGTGTTAGTTCCTATTCCGAAAAAGGTAAAGGCTACATCATGTGAGGATTACAGAACAAAAAGCTTAATATCCCACGCAGCTAAAGTTGTTCTCAGGATCATCAACAAAAGGATAGAGAGAAAGACAAATGCTTACTTAGGGGATGATCAATTTGGATTTAGAAAGGGGAGAGGTACGCGTGACGCCATTGCAGTAATGAGATCAATAATTGAGAGGAATATAGAATACAATCAGGACGTATTTGTCTGTTTCGTAGATTTCGAAAAAGCGTTCGATAGAGTGAATTGGGAAAAATTAATGCATGTATTGCAGAAAATAGGAATGGATTGGAGGGACAGGAGACTGATCCGCAACCGGTACATATCTCAGACCGCTCAGGTGCGAGTGGGGAACGGAAAGTCCGGATGGACAGTGTTAGGAAGATGTGTAAGGCAGGGTTGCCCATTGTCATCGGTGCTGTTCAACGTATATGTGGAGGAAATGATTAAGGAGGCATGGGAAGAATTGGCGATGGGAATGAAAGTCGCTGGGGAATTCGTAAAATCGATTAGGTTTGCTGATGACCAAGCATCAGTTGCTCAGTCAGCCAAGGGGTTGCAAGCATTGCTGAGTGAATTGGAGGTTTAGTGCAATAGATATGGGATGAAAATCAATATTAACAAAACAAAGGTTTTTCGATTTTCCAGGAAGAAGAAGGCTATGCTAAACATTAAAATAGGAGGGGAAAAATAGAGCAGGTAGAACAGTTTACATATCTCGGAAGTGTTTTGGACCAATACGCTCAAAGTAGTAGGGACGTAAGGAGAAGAATTGCGCTAGGCAAGGATGCTTTCTCAAGGAGGAGGGAGTTGATGACGGGGACGTTGAGTAGGGATGTTAAGACAAGACTCGTAAAAACTCTGATATGGAGCGTAGCTATGTACGGAAACGTGGGCACTAAAGCAGGAGGATAGACCTAGATTGGAGGCTTTTGAAATATGGATGTGGAGAAGAATGGAGAAGGTGAAATGGACCGAAAGGAAAACAAATGAGGAAGTACTGGAGATGGTTGGTGGGAAGAGGGGTTAGTTGAGAGAAATCCAATGGAGGCAGGAAAGATGGATGAAAGGGATATTGAGCGGCAGTGGGATGTTAAAGAAGGTAATAGAGGGGAGAATGTTGGGCAAGCGAGGTAAGGGCAGGAACAGGATAGGGATGTTGGACAGGATGAAGGGAGGAAATAAATACACAGATATGGAGGGACCTGATGTAGAGTGGGTTACTGGATTGGGTTTTGTTTGGAGTTACAAAATATTTATTTGATAGTTGTGTCCATCCAAAAAACCTACCTTAACCGGTAGATTACCTAATAATAATATATGAGTATATGTTTTATATCCATTATAAGTGTACGTGTGTGTATGTGCATTCATTCATTGACATGGAAATAGATAATTATATTTCAGGTTCTCCAGGTTAGATATAAGTAAAAAGCGATAGGAAAACATGTAAAGGACGAATACAGGAGTGGGGGGGAAGGCGGAATCGAGCAAATCACAAGCGCAAATAGTTTTGCTTAACCGGCACTTGAACCTCGGATCTTTCGATTTGCCGGGCCGATGCTCCTTACCACTTCGGCTCTCGAGGAAACGTAAATTATACTGAGGAATTACGGACGAATATTTCGTGGCTGCGACAGGAACACTGCGGTCGTATGTTCGTACATTCGTGCTGCGTTGGATGCCTTCAATCTTTCTTCTCGATCTTCCTAGATATTCGAGTTTCTAATTATCCGCGACCGCGAAATATCAGATTTTTTAAAAAATTATAAACCTACGGGTTTTCAATTGTTTTTTACTGAAAACATGAACGAATTTCAAGCCATATGTTGCCTCAAAAATCTTTAACTTTTTGTCCCTTCATGCGATGTTTTCATGGTGTCAATCGGGGATTAACTGTAATGCTTTCACTCCGCGGAGGAACACGCCGGAATAAAAAACCGTCGCTGCTGCCATGCGCCTCAGAAGTAGGGAATTGTGGGAGAGAGAGCTAAGGACTGTTGGTGCTGGGGGGGGTCGTAGATGAGGTCGATGCTAAGACAAGGGGCGGAATACCTCGCGATAATAAATGCCTCTCTCTGCCCCTCTCCTCTCGCCTCGTCCATTTCGCCGCCCCCGAGGTCCTCCGCCGACAAAGGGGCGCGCTCGCCCCCTCGCCCCATTGCGCCCCCCGGCCATGATTGTGATCTCCATGGCGATTAATTAAACGGGCGCGGCAAAGCGCTGGTGACTCACGCCAACCATGGCTTTCGGGGGGGACCCCCTTCCCCCCACCCTCACCTCTCACCCCCCACCCTCACCCGCCAACCTCACCCCCCACCCTCACCCCCCACCCTCACCCCCACCCTCACCCCCACCCCCCACCCTCACCCCCCACCCCCCACCCTCACCCCCACCCTCACCCTCACCCCCACTCCCCACCCTCACCCTCACCCCCCACCCTCACCCCCCACCCTCACCCCCCCACACCCTCACCCCCCACCCTAACCCCCCACTCTCACCCACATCCTCACCCCCCACCCTCATCCCCCACCCTCACCCCCCACCCTAACTCCCCACCCTACCCCAACCCTCACCCCACCCACACCACCAACCCCCACCGTCACCACCAACCCCCACCGTCACCACCAACCCCCACCCTCACCCCACCCCCACCACCAACCCCCACTCTCACCCCTAACCCTCACCCTCACCCTCCCTTCCCCTTCCTCCTCTCCGGGAAAGATGGCGTTTTCGTCGAGGTGGGACGACCTGTATCGACATAAATCTCATTCGATAATATTTATTCAATTTTCATTTCACAATTTATGCTTTTGTAAACTTCTCGATCGTCAATAATATGGATGAATTCTCTTCGACATTTGATCGGACACGCAATTTGTTAAAATTTTTCACTTAAATTCATTCATTCGTTTGCCAAATGAATCCGGCGTTCGGACTCATTCTTAAAATTTCGTGTCTTCTGCTGTGCTTTGCTTGGAATTCCCAATATTTGGTCATTCGTAAATGTTCGTCGCTTTTATTTTTATTGCGAAATATTCCCCAGAAGCGCGCGCGTTGGGATCGCCAGTTGTCACAGGTTACTGACGAGGGAAGAAAACGTAGGAGTGTAAACATTAAGATTGGGAGCAGGAAGCATAATGGGTTAAATGATGAACTGAAGCGGGAACTAAATGGGGCTGAGGAGGTGAAGACTCGAATGGTAGTACTGATATAGGTGAGCGACAGCCGAGGCCATTTGCGTTATTAGGAATGGATAGGAAAGGATGAAGGGTGGAGAGAAAACCGGCGTCGGCATTAGCCTACTCTTGTCGAAAGGCGCCAAGGGGTGTACCATAGTTAAACGTCCCATCCGACGGACGGGTACTCACTCAAAGTGCCCTCCATAATACAAGTGAAGTAGATATCGGGATACCTCTGAAAAATATTCGACGCCGCCGGGATTCGAACCTGGGCCCTCTCGGCGGGAAGCCAGTACGCAAGCCACCGTACCATCTAGATCCCCGGAAGACTCAAGGTGGGAGGAGATGGAATGAAGAGTGGAATAAGTGAGCCGTACAGGAGGGAGGTGGTGCCAGGAAGTAAGAAGGGGAAATCCCTGCAAGCAGTCAAAGATAAGCTAGGGAGAGTATAAACAAAAGAAAGAAAGAAAACATGGTGGATCTATATGGCTCGGACACAACGCCAGCAAGGTTAGATATTGAAAAAGAATGACGTAGATGAATATAGCATAGGTCCAGACTTATTTCATAGTGAGAAAGAAAGGGTGTTACTTGAATCAAAGTCAAATAACAAATGGATAGCATTCATTCGAGTGTAGGAAAATGTGGGAGGAAAAGTTTTATGGACCAATTTTGCAGTTTTTTTGAGGAAGGAATTTTGCCGGAAGACTTCTTCAGATCAACTTGAGTTACCATTCCAAAAGAAATGGAAAGGTCGTCGGGGGGGGGGGTCTGAGTAGGGAGCACCCCTCCCCGCATCCTGCGACAGAAGAGCCCTCTGGTGTCGGGTGGGGAAGGACACGTGATCGCAGTGGTCGGCAGTGTCGCTCACGACGGAACCGATGGGGTGGGGGGTGGTGGCGGTTGTGAGGGGCGGTGAATAGTTGGAAAGGAAGGCGGGGGGTGAGGGGGGGCAGCCAACCGTCCCCTTTTTGGGCATCTCTGTCCCGATTTGGGGGAGGAACATCTCGTCCTCGTCGGGAGAGAATGCGGGGACGCCCGGGACGGCGCGAAGGGAGGGGAGAGACTCGCTCGCGGGGGTCAGTCCCACTCCAAGCCTCCTGCTCTTCAAGAAGTCGAAGCGAACAGTACCGGGAATGAATTTACACTCGTACCATTCGCGACGCAATTACTCGAATTTGTAAGGACCACTTCACCTTTCTACATCGTTGCAAAAGAAAGTATCGGGAAAATTTTTGGACAAATAGATTTATTTCAGATATTGCTGCAATGCCACAAAATTCTTCAAAGTACATCCCTTGAGCGTCGACATAATTTTCTCAGTGACCTTTCCACGACTCGAAGGCTCCCTAGTTTCCGAAGGCGGATTCCGGATAAGGGTACTCTTAAGAGTACAAGCGTGCAAGCTTCTTTGACGGCACTCAGGGTCTCATGGTGGTGATGTCATTTGAGGGGGGATTTCACTTTAGGGAATAGAAATAATAGTCTGATAGTGCCAAGTGATTACTTTAAGGGGGTTGGGGAATCGTCGCGAAGCTATTGTTGAGAAGGTCTTCGCAAGCAGACGCACTCGACTCTGCTCTTGGTCGTCCATTCAAACACCTTCGGGAGGACGAGTTTAGCGCAGATATTTCGCATCACCAAATATTAATAGTGTGCACTGTCACTGTCTTGTCAATACCAATCTACGATCATACGCACACTTAACCGACGATCGGAATTCACTTCACGCACACGTCAGGAAAAAATGGTTACCGATACTTTTTACCCACGCTTTGTAAATGCTGGGAATCACTGATTACTCAGACGGCTGCTGAGAGCTAGTGGCGGGTTGAAGGGTTTTTTGCAGATTTATTTATGCTGTTTTTTCTTCAAATCTCCAAAAAGATTTGTCAAATGTGTTTCCAAGTGTCGCCCCTTCCCAGGATGTTAAAATACAAACGACATCTGTCACTTTCTTTACTCGTATTTGAAGTCATCTTCAGGATTAAAATCCGCAGTTACAGCTTCAACCTCAGTATGTTGGAATATTATAAGAAATACGTTACAATTTTGGTTTCAATTTTCAAGTGTCATAATGCTATGAAATCGTTCTTTATTACTGCGCTTGGCAATTTGCTGATAAGTTACTTTGAACGATGTTTGTCAAGGTATTATTTCCTATGTGTCAACACTTGGTGTCGTCACCGGTAGATGACAGGGAGAGTGGAAACCTAGGCCGTGATAGTTAAAACAATGAGCGGACTTAACAACTAAAATATAAATTTGTCTCTTTCTTCCTTATTCCACGCGGGGTTCAAAATAGATATTTTTCCGTGTCCAATTCTACGGCTAAAATGTGATATCCCCGCTCAAATGACATCCTCACAGCTCCACCGACTTCTCGTCCTTTCAGTCGGCGATCCTCCATGGCCATCTAATGCACTTTTGCAATAATTTCTGGGGAATTGGCGACACATTTTGGCCGACTACTACGCGGATCATTATCTAAACTGTCTCGACCTTACTTAAACTCACACGTCCACTCGGCAACAGTTGAATATGAAGGAGCAGTGTCCCCAGAGGGTTCTGAAAGTCGGTATAAATTTCTTTGCTTTCGCACCTTTTTTTTACGAATTATTTAACCACTGCTCCAATCTCAATTTTTCCATCTTTACAAAGCAATACACGGGAACAACAACAGGGAGTCGTCCACACGACAGATCTCTTCCTAGAGAACAGACGAGTAACATGTTTACTAATAAAAGATTACCTATTACTCCGCGGGAAACTCGTTGCCCTAGCGCTAACATTTGGTGGTGATTCCGAGAACCTTGCTGACTACCTTCGTGCCTACAAGTAAATAGGAATTAAATAATTAAATCGGAGTAAAAATGAAAGTACGAAAAGATTACATACGGAGATGAATATATTTGGAAGATATTCGTACGAAAATGTTAAGAAACTGCATATAGTAATTTCGCGTTGCTTAGATCTCAGGTTGAATAAGTGTCGAGTTTCTGCGACCTTGCGCAAAAGGATGAACAAAATCGGAATTAAACTGGATACTATGGAGTGAGAGAAAAACCACCCTTGTCGAAAATAAACGCCAGGAACGAACAGAAATCGTCACATTAATATTTGGAAAGCGTGGTTTAAATCATTAGGATCATATTTCATTTGTTTTATTATTAAAAACTTAAGGAAAATTACAAATCATTCGAAGTTAAATCTTGCGCAAAAGAAATAAGTTTTGCGTCGCATTACATCGGTGGGAGAGGTTCAAGGTGATGAGTTAAAAAGGGAAATTGAGTGCTGAACCAACCGCTCCAAGGAATCATTTCCCCCGCGAATGGTTCGAGACGCCACCGTGGGACCCACAAAACCGCAATTTGAACTTCCCTCTGCCATCTGTGGCTGCGCACCAAGTATTCGGGCGGGTGGTGGATAGACCAACACCATCCGCCTATTATTTCTTTCCCTTCGAATAAATATCATTCAGTCAGTCACGAGATTTATCTGCTTCTACGCGATGCTCGGCAAGCCACCGTAAAGGGCGTGTGGCGGGGGGTGTTAGGTCACCAGCCGTGCATGCATGTCACATCTACACAAATATTAGTTTCATCATTCACACGAAAGAAGGCACTACTCATGCTACAACATTCAATAACAGGACACGTATAATCAAATCATACTGCAGAACTGTTGGAATGGAAGTTGGAAAAAAGGAGGGGAATATATTAATATTAGATATCGATAAAATATATAGACCACCACTTCTAATCTTCTACGAGACTGCTATCATGTCTATTTTGATCTCTAATGGTACGAGGAAAAAACGACATTTTAAATCTATTCGTTCCACCATCTATCTCCTTGATTATACTTTGGTGATGTGATCTACCAGAGTGAGTCGGGGCCTTTAAAATATCTTCAACATCCTCGGATAAGTAACCTGCCTAAAAGTCTACGCAGTGAATGTAGCCTGTGTTTAAATCTACGGTCTTACAATCTTAATCCTTACAATAGTGTCGTGACATCGCTACCTTGTTCATAACAACTTTTCACAAACCCAGCTGCTCTCCGTCGCACTCGATCTAGTTCCAAAAGTAAGCCTTAAGATCTTGAAGATCCCATGTGATCAAGTAAGATCTTGAAGATCCCATGCGCTTGCAGCATGCTCAAGGTGGGGCCTAACTAACGTCAATGATGCGCTTCAGTTGACGACGCAGCAGCGAGTCCATCACCGCGGAATGAGAAAGGGAAGGCAAGAACGAAGGATGTTCCGCGAAAGGGAAACACTAAAAGAAAGAGTGTGGGATACGCAGTGCGACGAGGAAGGGGGGACGACCCCGAGCCGTCCATTTCCGTCGCACAAGATGCCCCGACGAGCGTCGCTCCTAATGGGGGCACCGCAAGGTCGGGGGGGGGGGGGCATCTTCGTCATCCCTCTCTCTCTCCCATTCCATATCGTCTAATTCGCCGCCGGCCCTTCCTCCTTGGGCGAGTCCGTGCACAGCGAATCCCCGCCGCTAAAGGAGGATGGCGATTCCGGGAGTGGACGGAGGGAAGCCGACCTTAAGTGTGGACGCGGACGGATGACGAACACGAAATTCTCAAAAACCGGTCGCCGCACAAAATAGGAAAAGCGCGGGGGATCGCACTTTACATTCGCCCCCCCCCCCGCCACCCACCCCCGACGCTCCATTTCATCCCTCTCCAGAATGCGCGCGCATGACTCACGAAATCCCGCCAGTCCTCAGTCATAACCGTTTACGAAAACTGTCAGCCACTTCTCTTCAAATCAAACAAGCTCCTCAGGCAGGTGCGAATTGAAGAATATGCAATGTTTGTATAAAAAGTATCGGGAGATGGTTATCTTTTCTTTTATTGTCGCAATTTCTGGATGAAGATCAAGTATTGTGAGGTGAGATGTGCGGTAAACGATGTTAAACAGAAGTTAACGCTAGCAAAGTTCGTTCGCATGTCGCATGTCCATGTGGTGGTGGAATTTCGACTTCCTACTTTTCAAATTCTAGCTTGCACGTCATTGGATAAATTTCTTACTGCATTAAATTAATTTCATACTGCATCCTAAGGCGCAATTATTTGTTACATGATAGTATATGTATTTGCATGCCTGTAAAATGAAAGGATTTTTCCATGAATGTATACGCCGTATGGGTTTGCACGTATGTGCTGGTTTTGAATGTGGTTTCGTTCGCTTTTACGGGTGGTGACTTTACACCACCCGCCACACGTCCTTGCGGGGTGTTATGTAGATGTAGATGCAAAGGAGAGATGAGGGGCGAAATCTCCTTGCTGTGTCTCGTCCGCCTTCGCCTATACGACCCCGCGGCAGGCCTTGGGATTACCGTTTTGAACTTACCACAAGGAAACTGTTAACTTATAAAAGAACACGTCTCTAAGAAGTCGGCCAACGTCGGACACCATGGATAGTATTATTCGCGAGAATGATATGTCCATAACCGGTTGGTTTAACGGCCCAGTTCTAGAGAAATAATGTCGCCTCAGAAGTTTATTTCTGGCATTAAATCTCCAGCTCCTCCCGGAGGTGGCGTGCAGGGAGAGAGGTCGTGCCGCCGGCGAACGGTCGTTCATGGATCGCAAACCCACGAAACTCCAGTTGCGATTTAAGCCTTATGAATATATCGGCGGCGAAGGAGACCTTTGAAGTCCATGTTCCAGCAGTCAGTTCGAAAGCGATTGGAGGCCGTTACTGTAGCACACGCCTGCGTGCTTGGATCCAAGTTTGATCGCTAAAATAAGTCGAAAGAGTTTAAAGCAAATCTTAAATAGAATAGAGACAGGGTTCCGAACACTTCACGATATCATGGCGATGTGGTTACTACGTGCCTGTAGAATTCCCTTCTGTCTCCAAAAATGTTGAGTGTAGTTTATTACGCTAGATGAAAATCAGCGATAAGTTAGAAAAAATATTAATTGACCCGGAAAAGGTCTAAGAGAGATTGAAGATGGAAAATGGAGAAAAGAGATGGAAGTATCGGGAAAATGTTCATTAAAAATAGATTTATTTCAGATATTGCTACAATGCCTCATTATTCTTCAAAGTATATCCCATGAGCGACGACGCACTCTTGCCAGCGGCATTTCCATGACTCGAGGGTTCCCTGGTAGGCGGATTCCGGAAGGTCCTCAAGGGTACGCGTGCAAACCTCTTTGACAGCACTTAGGGTCCCAAGGTGGAGTCTTTTGATTGATGGTGAATTACAATTTTTTAAACAGGAAATAGCCCAATGGTGCCAAGTTGGGACTACATGGGGGTTGGGGAATCGTCGCGATACCGTCGCAGAAGGTCTTCGCAAGCAGACACTTGTCTGCTCTTCTTGGTCGTCCGTCCAAAGACCTTCGGGAGGACGAGTTTAGCGCAGATCTTTCGTATAGCCAAAATTTCAGTGATGACGGTGTGCACTGACATGTTATAAATGCAAATAATACGACTTGCGATCATGCTACCACACTTAACCGACGGTGTGAATTTAACACTTCACGCACATATCTGGAAAAGGTTTTACCGATTCTTTTTATACTAGCCTTGCATACATCATCATCATATTGCATCACGGCTTTCAACATCTCACTATCATATGTAAACATTCCCTCCCTCCATTTCATCCGTCTTTGGTCCCGCAGAAGCGTTTTACCGGCAAAACGCTGGGTCAAAGGAAGCTGGTCACTGGGTAGATCTCCCAGAATTAACTTTCGTTAATGCCAGGTAATCGACGTCGCCGCCTCTAGGAAGAGGCCATGTTGTCCACCATATTTCTAGCTGATCCCTTCTCCTCCCGATTGTCTTATTTTTTACGTATTCCCTGCCATTCTCGGAAACGCAACGCAAATCGTGGCTTTTTGGGTTCAAGTCTACTCCTGGAACTATGTTGGAGTCCACGTTCTCGAAGAGTGCTCTCCAAGTTACATGGAAATAATTTTTAATTAGACCATAGGTAGTAGGCGATGAAGCGGCATGTGAGGTTGGCACTTTTGCGCCTCTATTTCTCCTCAATCAGTAATCGATAGCATTGTAGCGGGGTTAATTTTTATATAACAATGGCGATAAATCCACCGACTTTTTTAGTATGTGTGATATCTCGATTCTCTCTCCGCATTGTCCCATCCTGTACGCACGACATCTGAATTCCTCATTCCGAAATTCCTCATTGTAATGTATTATTTTTTTATATTTTAACACGATATTTGACTGTGTCTACGGTTGACAAGCGATTGTAAGAGAGGAAGCATCTCACGCAGGTCCTAGCTAGACGTGATCCGCCTCTTCCCACATCATCCTCTTTGGCTCTGCCATTTCGCTTACAGGCGTTTTGCTCCGTGAAAGCAAATTTCTTGAGGCGGCGCACAGGAAGAGGGTCGTTAGGTGACGCCTCCGAGAATATGGAGGTTTATTCGCAGAAAGAGGGAGGGACGTGACCTTGCAGTGCATAAGCAACCGCCCCTCACCCTGGGAGGGGATTAAACTGCCCCCCCCCCGCCCACTCGCCGACTGGAATGACCGTCGAATTTATTACGCTTGTGTTTTTTGAGCCTAAATCATCATTCTAGTGGTCTAATCTACCAAAAGTACCCGTTAAATATTAGCGATATTATTTCATTCTTAGATTCCCTCTAACCTACCCCTATTTTCTGCGATTACATTTATTGCCTCCACCCAACTCAATCCACCAAACGCTTTCTCTAAATCTAGAAGACAAAAATACGTTCTGATTGAATTCTATATTCCTCTCGAATAGTGATCTCATTACTGCGATGGCATCACGCGTACCTCTCCCCTTTCTAAAACCAAACTGATCATCCCCTAAGTTATCATCTTCTCTCCATTCTATTTTTGATGGTTCTGAGAACAACTTTAGCTGCGTGGGATATCAAGCTAATTGTTCTGTAGTCATCACACATCGCAGCCCTTACTTTTTTTGGAGTAGGGACTGACACTGATCTCACAAAGTCTTCCGCTCAGATTCTTTTTTCATATGCACTACGAATCAGTCCATATGGAGAGTCTTCCTCCCACATTTTCCTATACCTGTGAGTGGTTCTGCTGTAATGTTGTCTACCCCCATGGCCTTATTTCAATTCCCTTTTTATTCTTTTACTGTTAGCTTCCTCAGCTACGTCATATTCCCTTTCTATGCCTAACTTGGTGGCCTAATGTATTTAACATGCAATTCGGAAAAATAGATGCATTTCAGGTATCATTACAATGCCTCTCCAAATTCTTCAAAGTGCATCCCTTGAGCGTCGACACACTTTTGCCAGTGACTTTACCACGACTCGAAGGCTCCCTGCTAGGTGGAAGGTCCTTAAGGGTACAAGCGTGGAAGCTTCTTGGACGATGGCACTTGTGGTCCCAAAGTGGTGGTGTCCTTTGATAGAGAAATATTTCACCTTTGTAGGAATAGGAATAATAGTCTGATGGTACTAAGTCGGGACTGTAAGGGTTTTGGGGAATCTTCGTGATACCCATGAAGATGGTCTTGACGAGCAGACACCCTCGAATCTGCTCTTGATCGTCTGTCAAGATCTTCGGGACGAGTCTAGCGCAGATCTTACCAATGCCAATAATACGATCTGCAATCATGCGCACACTTAACCGAAGGTCTGAATTCAGCACTTGACGCACACACGCCAGGACCCATACTTTTCATACACACCTTGTTCGCGCGTGTATGTGTTGCTCGCATCGTCCTTTCCCCTTCTCGCGAGGCAAAAGTGCCAAAGGGCATCTGCGTCGCGAGTTGGAAAGTTCCCAGGGTCCCTGGGATTCCTCAATCGCAATGATTTCTATTTCCTGAGGGCAGGGAGAGCGGCGTTGATTCCGAGTTCTGCCGCCGCCAACCGCGATAAAATCGAGGCCGCATGATGGCGGAGGGGCGCTCGTGGTCGCCCCCCATTCTCTCTTCCGGTTGGCGGCGCGGGGGTGTGTCTCGCGAGGTCAGGGGCCATTGGAAATATCTCTTCAAAAAACTTTTAAAATTATGTAAAAGTTTCAAATTCGAATGCAATGCACGAATTGTAATTCAGGTAATGGGAAGGTGCTGCACCATTTATCACCATCAGCATTCCCCGCTTCTGCAACAGAAGAAGAACGGTGAGCCAATTGCAATTTTGAGAAGTTGGTCACAGAAATCGCACGGAAACCAGGGGTGGGTGCATGGCGGTATTGTCGAAGCATTTTAGTGGAATACCACCGGCAGTGGAAAAATAGGGATGTGACGACATGGTTTCCAACGTGAATGATGATTTAACTGGTTTCCGTTCTGTCACTTTTAAGTTTGCTAGGAAAAGCTCGGAGTAATCTGAAATCATAATATTAAGAAACCGAAGTTACCTTAGAAATAGTAAAAATATTTAATTTACAAGTCGAAACAAAATTAAGCATTGCAAAAACTATCAGGTATACTTGTAGGTGTATGCTAGTTGGTAGTTTGTGTGTTTGCATGTGTGTGGGGTGAAAGGGTTTTTGCATGAATGTATACAATGTTTTATGTGTACTGTATAAATATGTGCCTTTTGATTGCAGATTTTTCTTTTTTAATTACGAGTGGTGCCCTAATACCCCCCGCCACACGCCCTCCCTTGCCGTCGCTTGCGGGGAATTAAGTAGATGTAGAACCGAATTTTCCGAACTTTAGAGACAATATGCACTCATTCGAATGCACAAATGAGACGGATGAATGCGCGATTTGTGATTAATACATTTCTTCTTTCGGGAAACTCGATTTAGAACTCAACCAAATATCGAAATTGGATACTATAGTGTCATAGAATGAATTTTTGTTCATTAATCCGTAATTTTGCGTGTGAAGTACGAGGCCTTCCAGAAAGCAGCTTACGTTTTGAAATAAAATATGAACCTAGGGACAAGACAGATTTTTACTATATACATTTAAAAGGCACATCCTTAAACTATTTTTCCACACAGTCGTCATTCAAATTGAGGCATTTATCATAACGATACACAAGTATTTCAATTCCGTATCCGAAGCCATCTGCGACCCGTCACAAGGCTAGGCCGGCCACTGCGGTGGGCCTCGTCGTGAACATTGGTGCTGCGGCCATTTTTAAACTGAGAATGCACCACTGCCTCACTCCGCCTTCACTCTTTTTTCCGTCTCCGTATATTTACACGAATTCGCCTATGAATTTCTATTGGCTTGTGGCTTATTTGCCAGTAGAAACCGTACTACTTCACAACTCACGGGATTTTCGTGTCGTTATGAAATTTTAAAATTGCATTCAAATATTCTTGTCGTGAGTCTTGCGCTTGCACTCACTCAACGTGGCCATAATCGGAGGCGACCAATGAGAACATATTCGGAGACTGGTGCCCCCCTCCCCCTGGTAGCCGAAGCCATCCCTTCCACTCTCCCCCCCGCCCCCCCTTGCATAGCAACGCCACAACGACGTGATTTGAGAGAAATCACTTATTGGCGGTTGATGATACCGTTTTGATCGATTCGGCTTTCCCAGAAACGAGCGAAGGAGTTTCCCCCTGCCCCCCCCCCCCGCCCTTCCCTTGCCCTAGGGTCAGCGCATCCCGAGAATCGGCGCGATTTATAAAAATTTCGCCCAAGTGTTTGATTGCACGCTTTCAATTCGGGGCCCATTATTGCCTGATGGCCCCTGGGGAGACCTGTTGCCAGTAGACCCCTGGGGAGACAGTTACCGGTTTTTCATTTCGGAATTAGATCGAGTTCAGCGGAGGGGGCTAGGTTTTTCAAATATTGTTATGACCAACTCAGCAGCGTATCTACTTTGCTAGACAATTTAGGATGGGATTCTCTTACGCAGCGGCGTTTACATTATAGATTAATGACTTTTAATAATCAAACCACTTTACTTTTCCACATAAACTTTTTAATTTTTACTACCCAGGTTTCGTTATAACATAACATCATCAGGTAAAAATTGACAAGTCCAACACCGTATATATACATATCTCTGGGCGGAAAAAACAAGTTACGCCAGAAACTGTTTTATTTAATATAGATTAAACTTATTACAAACATTTAGAGATGGGCCCTTTTCCGATGACATCAAGAATATAATACGAACCCCAACGTATAACGGTCGGAGGGATCACGAATGTAAGATTAGAGAGACTGCAAGACTGACAGGTTTAAAATGTCATTGTTCCCTAGAACGATAAGGGACCAGAATGCTTGTAGTCGAAATCCCCCAGGAGTCAGTTCATTACAATAAGTATTAACGTACAGGTTAGGGACTGCATCCAGACTTATCGGGCATCAGGGAGCGTGATGCTTTAGGTGGATTCCTATACTATATGTCAGGCGCCTAATGAAAAAAAGTCAGATGGAGTCGGGACACCTTACGCAGTAGTACTGCCATCTATGTAGCTGAGAATAAGGAATAAACAGATGATGTCGGAATGTAAATATTATTATATTTGAGATAACTTGTGCAAACATAAATGTGTAGTTACAAAACTGCGTAATTTTTTTGGGTAATTCTGAGTTCACTTTACAATTCATTTGGCAGTCTTCTGGTCAAGTTTCCATTTCTTTCTTTTCATTTAGTAACTTAGGGGAGATTCTTGGTGCTAGTTTCGTATTTATTTTCACTTATCGGACTGCATTTAACTAATTATACACTGTCCGTTTTTATATTTTTCTTTTATTATTAGGCCAGCATTGCATTTCAATAATTTCATTCTTCTTTTCTTATTATTTGGTGTTTTACTACAGGATATTTTCTCGGTCGTTTCTACTCTTTGTCAGTAATTGTTTTCAGCGTCTTGTGTAGTTCGTTTATATTTATGCGCGCTTTTATTGCTTATTGCTTCATAATGTTTAAGTCAACCTTAGTATCAATGAAAAACGTGTTTATCCTACATGTAGTGTTCGTCGACATGTTTTCATTTTTGACGATTTTTGTGGGCTTGCGTAGTTAAACGGTACTCTTTTTGCAAAAGTTTGACGAACCTACTTTGATTGCCCAGTTGGATTCATGCAGACAGCTATATTTTTATCAAGGGCATTACTAAATTCCTAGACTCTCCAAACACAACATTACGTATCCATACTAATAAGAAAGACTTTTCCACTGATTTTATTATATGGTACTATATATTATTATGGCACTATATTTATTATATTGTACCATGCAATAAAATCTGTGGAAAAGTACAAGTCTTTCTTTTTTTGGTATGGATATTAAATACTCACACGAAGTGAAGCCTGAAACAATAGAATGCAACATTACGCTTCAAGATATCTTTCCGAAATGTTTATCTGCCAAAATAGTGTTCACCAAGCACCGAAAAGAGGCATGGCTAAAAAAACGATTACAAAGACGATGTTCTTAGCCATAAAAAATGTTCTTACCTCTACATTTTAAATATCTGTCACCAATAAATTGATAAAATAAAGTTATTACAAAAATTAAACTACCTTCATGCGGAATACGCCAAATTTCTCTTGCTCCGCCGTTTCCAACATAGATTTAATGAAGCCATTCGTTTTTTCAACCGGTGTGAACCTGAGTGAATTGGAAATTCACGTCGACATATATGGGGTGAGAATCAATATTAATAAAACAAAGTTTATGCGATTTTCCATAAAGAAAATGGTTAAGCTAAACATTAAAATAGGAGGGGAAACTAGAGAACGTAGAACAGTTTACGTATCTCGGAAGTGTTCTGGACCAACACGGTCAAAGTATTAGGGACGTAAGGAGAAGAATTGCGCTAGGCAAGGAGGCTTTCTCAAGGAGGAGGGAGTTGATGACGGGGACGTTGAGTAGGGATGTTAAGACAAGACTCGTAAAAACTCTGATATGGAGCGTAGCTATGTACGGCGCGGAAACGAGGTCGCTGAAGCAGGAGGATAGAAGTAGATTGGAGGCTTTTGAAATGTGGGTGTGGAGAAGAATGGAGAAGGTGAAATGGACCGAAAGGAAAACAAATGAGGAAGTACTTGAGATGGTGGGTGAGGAGGAGAGGGAAAAGGATAGGGATGTTGGATGGGATGAAGGGAGGAAGGAAGTACACAGAGATGAAGAGGGATCTGATGAAGAGTAGGTTGCTGGATTGTGTTTTGTTAGGAGAATCTAAATATTTATTTGGTAGTTGTGTCCATCCAAAACCTACCTTTACCGATAGATTACTCAATAATAATAATAATAACCATCTTATGTGTCCATACATTTATGAAGCTCCTGTCTCATGAAATGCATTTTTAATTTTTAGCTTGGAAAATATGTGAAAATAACAAGTATGTAACAAGAGATAAAAGTTAACAAATTTAAATGTATAATTAATGTAACTATTCTGCATCAGTTTTTTCATATTGAGGCAGTTTTAGTTTGACAAACCTTTTTTTATCAATTCGTTTTAATCAGCAACCTTAGTCAAACAGCTACTACTTTTCAGACAGAAAGAAGTAAAAAACACCAATTTTGATGGAAACAAAATATTTTATTCAAATTATCATCAACTTTGGCACAGTATTTACTTTTATTCGAACTTTGTCAAATATTCGTATTTTTTTAATAATCCGTAATTTTCAGGAAAAATGGCTTTTAAATAGTTTTATTTTAATATTTGCAACTGTTGCATGATTTTAATCCATTTGTTAACGAATGTGATCGCGGATCACCGAACAAGTCTGGAGAGCTGCAACAAGGGACACATGGAGGCACTTCTTTCACGTGAACTTTGAGCTATTTTATTTTTTTGCGTGTCCGTTACATGATCACACCGTTTCTAATGACGCAAAAATGGCCCTGCGGCAGTCGTTGTCTCCAGGAGTCTTATTGGCAGTTATTTTTCACCAACATGGCTCGAGACAACAGTAATCAAAGCGAAGGAAGTGCGTTGGCAGAAGCAATTAACGTATATGTTAATTCGGAGGACCGAGTATCGCTCCTTGCGGAACGCCGGGTTTGCTTGCTGTCAAGGGATCGGAACGGCCATCCGCAGATCTTAAGGAGTTTGCGATTCGCTCCCGACCCCCTCGTCCCGCCCTCCCACGCCCCATCTCACCCTGTGATTGAGCCGGGGGGCCGCCCCACGAAAACGCCCATTCGAGCAAGGAAACAAGGCCCCGCTTTGAGAGGGACGTCTGAGGGGAGGGGGACGGCTCATGGGGGGGGGGGCTGCGGCGGCAGGGCGGGTTGCGCGGCATTTGGTCGGAATGAGTTAGCGCCGAGGGGAGAGTGGCAGGGGGTGTAGGCGGCCGAGTGCCTTCGCCTTTGATTCCGAGATCTTCTGGGACCGATTTTTTATGCCTCTCAAAAAACCCCTAATGCGAGAGGCACCTTTCGCGCGATCAGGAAATGAAAGCATGAGTGAATACTTTGTATTATTGTATTTGGATTCCAAAGAACAGACCTGCACAAATACACGTAGGAGATGTTGGGTCTCTAGTTAACACACACGCTGGCAGAAGAAGAAAAAATATTTGCTTGCAACATGAAAAATATAACACTGATGCAGACAATGTCCTTATGAATCGTCCACGAGCCGGGGAAATATTAATTTAATGGCACAGCAAAAATGAAGGAAACTGAGTAACTAAGGCAGTCTGTTCGAAGATATTGTCGATGGGATTTCGCCGCGCTCACGACTTTCCGCCAGGAAATGAGCAGGTGTGCTAAAATGTCGATCTATTGCCATCCTTTCCAAAATTTTCATCACATCTCGGTGTTACATGTTTCGCCCTCCACCGAAATCATGTTTTCATTTCGTTTAAATAAATCAATTATGCCAGCATTTTTTTTTCATTTAGAAATCTTTGCCGTCTTTGCGTTTCTATCTGTTATGAATGCGAATTACTTTGATTGATGTATTCCCGTCAGATATCTCCCAAGCCTTCATGTCAAGTCAATGAGTGAGAAATCTCAGGGATTGTAATGGTAACACCAACGGGAAAATATGGTGTTGAAGTGATTACAAAATTTAATCGGGAATGTAATCGGGAAGTCATGTTACAGTACTTCAGGTGCATTTTACGGGGGTGTTCTTTATGTTCGGTGGGTGTATTTTATGTTGTCAATATTGTAGGGTGACACAGGTTTAAAGAGACGACCAGACGAAATGAAAGAGGAATTGGTTTGCTATGACATTTTCCCATTAGAATATTTTGTTTGAACTCGTTGATTTTTATAAAATATCCCGGACTGTCCTTTTTATGGCTGCATTTTTAACCATGTTGAACTGCAGACGAACGAAATTATTTCTTCAACAGAATCAGGCGAGATGTAGTGGAAGTTCGTCATTATGAAAAGAACAAAATTTGCACTTTTCCTCAGATTTATTTGTAACGTACAACGCGTTTCAGTTCATCGAATCATCTTCAGGTACAAGACAAGATTCCACCTGTGATGCATCATATTTATACCTGTTTGAGGAAGGAGGGAGAAGGAAAGAGTGAGGAGTAAGGTAGGCGGGGACAAAGAGGGGAAGTGTGGAAAACCCAAAGAAATACAGAAACTACAGAAATGGAGGGGTAGAAACAATGAGGAATGGTTATTATTCGATAGGACGGTGGCGGGTACCCTGGCGGTAGGAAGGAGGGAAGAACGAAGAAGGTTTAAGCGGGAAGGGGGCGTGGAAGGGATAGAGGCAGGATGAGGTGTAAGGGATTCTAAGAAGGACATGATGAGGAAAGGGTTGCTCGACACCTACTGTGAGTGGAGGGTAGAGAGGGGGTGGTCGGATGGGAAATACGCCAAGGGTGGAGTCAATGGGAGAGAGAGAGGGAGTTTCACTGTTTGCTGTGGAAACGGGGCTCTGAGGAGAGGAGAGTGGTTTATTAAAATGTAGCCAATTAAAAGAACATCCATATTTAATTTTACAATTCCAAGTTGCTCTAAAATATCAAGTCTTTTGCCCTTATTTTCGTAGTGTAGAATCTCCGGATTAAATTGACATGAGTGGGATAATTGTAGTAGATACTTAGCTAGGAGTGATGTTTCATTCAAATTTCTCCAGCATCTCTAATGTTATTTTATTCTAGTTTTGAAACTTCTAATTCTTAATTCTCATAGTAATTTCCAGAGTTAGTTTTAACTATTACGAACACCGCAGAATTTTTGAAAACTAGTGTCGCGAGTACATTTGGACATTACTCCGTCAAATATCTCTAGGATCCAAGTCGAGGGAGCTGCGTACTTTTTCCAGTGTTATTTCACCGTCGAATCAACAAAGGTAACGGCGGGTATCAACGCAAGCTTGCATTAATCTCGGTGGCTTCTTATCAAGTTGGAGAAAATACCTTCTCCGTTCGAAAGTCGAGTTGGGGCTTTTAATTTCTAATGGATGGAGGATTTTTTATATCAGAGTTAAGGAGAACACCTGAGGCAGTCGTAAACAAGAGTAACGGGTCGTGAAATCCTAACCCGAGTGCAGCTTCCCACTCAGGATCTGAAAAAAGGGCCGTTTTTAATTGTTTCCCGGCCAACTCAAGCCATCGCTGGGATTCCTTGCATCGCCTTGTCTTGCGAAAAGACTTCCGACACCTCGGAGTGCCCGTTAACTTGGTCGGAGCGAGTTAAACGATTATGATCTCTAAATTGGCTGCCCATTCACGATTACCTGGAATGCTCGAGAGAGAGAGGAGGGCCGCTTTCACTCCGGCGCATTTGTTTGTGCTGGAGTCACGTCATGGCCGCCTCAATTGGATCATGTAGAGATTTTTCAAGTTCAACTCCCGATAAGATCTTTCCCAGCCCGGAAGCGATGGTTCGAGGCGGGCGAAAAAAATTAAACACAGGTCTACGACCTAATGTTTTCTTAATTGAGTTCGGTACAAAATCATTCGACGGGGGAACTTTGCTTCGTCCTTTGTGCCCTTCCAAGATTGAATAACATAACTTAAGTGAGAAGCAAAGGAAGCGGATGGGAATTTCACCTTATGCTGCAATGCCAAGTTTTTTTGCGTTGAATTTTTCGAAAGGCCATTTTGAAGCCATTTCCTTTCAGAAGATACATTTTCCAGATAGGAGTCCGAGGCGTGTTTCATAATATGAACAAGTGAGGCCTTTCAAGTTCAAGTTTGTCGACCTTTCTCGGGCAAGTTTAGAATTCCCGAGGAACGCTGGCGCAGCCGGGCAGGACGGGCGGGTGGACGCGCGTCGGCTCAACAGAGCAGAATTATCCGCTCGGCGTTTTCGCGGAAACATTTGTATCTCAAGGGCGTGGCATCCCCCCACTGGTCTAGATGGCTCGGATACTGGTTGAAATGGGCCGAACTCGATTACCGGTGGTCGTGGACACCCTTAGCCTCTCATCAGTGGTGTGATTATTCGGGACATTCACATATTTCCTTTTGAACCGTAGATAGCCACGAATAAGGAACTGGTCCCGTTTCGTAATATCCTGTTAATTCGTGTGAATTGCATACACCATGTTGGTGCAGTGTTCGGTGTACTTTATCCTCACCCATCCAACCAACCTCCGTACTTCAGTGGTTGGGTTATTAATGTGTGTGTAATTGATATGCCTTGTACTTCATTTCACGATTTGATATGGACATAACAGAAAGTCCGATGGCAGTCCAGAAAGTAACTTACGTTTTGCAATAAAATATGAACCTAGTGACAAGACAGATTTTTACTATACACATTTAAAAGACACACCCTTAAACTATTTTCCTACACAGTTGCTATTCAAATTGAGGAATTTATCATTTATCTGAAGCCATCTGCGATCTGTCACAAGGCTACGTCGACCACTGCGATGGGCCTCGTCGTGAACATTGGTGCCGTGGCCATTCTTAAACTGAGAATGCACCACTGCCTCACTCCGCCCTCACTCATTACTATTCCGTCTCCGTACACACTTCTTACAAATTTGCCTATTAATTTCAAAATTGGCTTGTTTTAGTTTTTCCCAGTAGAAACCTATTCACAGATTTTACTTCAGAACTCCTGGGATTTTCTATTGCAGCGCACACTATTTCAACAGTTCGCCACGTGAGCAAAGTAGACGAACCGCAGTCTGCACACACAATACCACACCAGGATGAGTGGTACTCAGTGTAGGGACGTTTAGACACCAAGATGGTGGCTCTAGTCTTACACACCGCCACGCTAGGCCGAAATGTAAGTTACTTTTTTAACAGTCCTCGTAAAATTGCCTCAGGAAAAAAGGGCTGATGGATAGTACGAATAGGCCACGCGAAGAGAAATATTGTTGCACGGAAGTGCAGCTATGCAGAATGTGCCAATCTCTCAAATCTACTGGTGAGTTTGCAATTGCATGTAATTTGAACATTGTTGTCTGCTAATGTTATTAAATGATGCAGCATTTGATCCTTGCCTAAGTTACACTGCGAGTTTGAGAAATTTATATTACAATTAAGATTATTTTGGGGACTTTTAAAACAGTAGTAGTTACAGAAGACGGATCCCAAGGTGTTTCAGGGAGCATTTTTTTATTTACCTTGTATCCTGCAAGCTGTCACTAGGGTTTGTGGCAGGGGGTGATTGCAATCCAGACCACATATAACCCAAAATACACATCTCCACATGGCGCGTCGGGCAATGTTATTATGATCCCTTGTTGTTCGTGGAAAAGAAGGCATTTTAAATTCTATCCGTTCCATACTTAATCTCTCTTATTTAATTGACGTGATCTCTCCTACCTTAATACGATGGGGTTAATAATACATTCTCAGCATCACTGCTAGAGTGAAGTCCTTCCAATCCGTATGCAAGAGCTTCAATCTGTAATTTAATCTTCGCTCCATTGAGTGATTCCCAGCCTAGCTGCTTTAACATTTTGGATTCGCTACTAAGTTTATCGTAACAACGTTTTACTAATCTAGCTCACATATGATGCATCCGATCTGATCAATCCAACTTCATGAGGATCCCATATACGCACATCTTGTACACTTGCACAATGTCTCGCAAGCCGCCGCAAGGGCGTATGGCGGAGGATGTTAGATCACCAACCTGCATGCGCCATCCCAATCATGTCACCTCGACACAAATATTATTACGGTCAAGTGTTGGAAAAATGTTAATCACACGAGTACTTACATGCTACAATATTAAATAAAAGAGTACGTATATTCAAATCATGCCGTGGAATCATTAAAAACATTGGTCTGTCTGGCACTATAATATGCTACTAGTATATGGATCCCATGCGGAGCGAAAGATAAGCATTTGTCTTTAACCTATTCATTAATTTCCCCAATATTCTTCGAATCAATAATAATTATTTCTTATCTTGTCCTTATACTCCCCGAAATAAGTATGGAGAAGAGTCGACGGTTGCAGTCTTCGGATTCATGATCATGAATTCATTTTTAGCGAGGTATCTTTGAGTTTCTTCATCGAACACAAATCCCACAGAGCGATTTGCTGGACACTTCGGGCCGCGTTACCGAGAGGAACTCTCACGGCGGCGACATGCCTTTGGAAGGGGTCGGGGCGAGGAAGAGGGTTTGGTGCCCTCGGGCGTGGAGAGGACTCGGGTTTCCGGGCCGTCCACAGGTGTCCCGGGCGCAGTTGGTCCATCGGGGTCCGCCCTCAAGAGGCGTCTTCCTCGGACGCCGGGATCTCTTTCTTAGGTTACATCTCTGCCGTCGCTTCGAGTGAGCGGAAACGAAATGCGATATGCTTGAATCGGATGAGGCCTCGCGCCCGAAAAACACCCACCCCATGTGCTACTGCTTTTTAATCGGAATGGAGTGCAAAAAAGGGAAGGGCGTGGGAAGGAGAAGAAAAAATGGAAAAGGAAGGGGGCACCAGTTGGACTGGTGGTGGCCAGCGGTAGTTTTTGGTTTGCCCTCGGCTCGGAGGGTTGGATTTCATCGCGAGATATGCGAGAGAGCCTTCCTTCGCTTTTTGTTAAAAAAATGGAAGTCTCCGGCACGGTTCCCCCTTCACAATCCATGCGTGTTTCATTTCCATGGCACATTCATAACGGCGCGAAATAACACGGTCCAATGAAGAGGACGTGGAAACATTCATTTTTTTGATTGTTCAAAGTACATTAGATAAGCGTAAAACCAACGGGGAAGCATTCTGCAGGGGAGGGAAGGCAAGAGAGTTGTTGGGAGAGTCTCGGAAGAATCGGGAACGTTGGATCTGGCGATTTGAAATTTGTGATGGAATATTGAAAGACTATGGGAAAGAAGAGAGCGTTAGGCATGCGGGAGGAAATGGATGGGCTCGTAGGGCCGAAGGTAGGGAGGTTTGAAGTCTGCGGAACGAACAGTCGAAAGTCCCATGGGGGTGTCTGTTCTGTCCCATTGGAAATGTAGCGATTATCACTCTCGGTCCATTCCAAGCCCATCTTTAACCGCATGGTATCAATAATAAAAATAATAAGCATCCATCATCCACATCTACACAATACCCCCAAGTCGCCGCAAGGGCGTGTGGCGGGGGGTGTTAAGTCACCAGCCATGCATGCACAACCCCAATCATATCACCTTTACGCAAATATTAATTAGTGTGATCAGGCACTCTTAAAATGCTAATCACACGAATGAAAGTGCTTAAATGCTACAATATTTAATAACACGATTCGTATATTCAAATCATGCCGCGGAACTGTTAAAAAAACGGGCCTATTAAATAAAAGAATAACATGCAGGATATAGATCAATATGTACACGACCAATGCTAATTATCTCCTACGCGATTGCGGTCATATCTATAATGATCTCAAACGGCTCTAGGAAAATACAATATATTAAAGCTATCCGTTCTGCAATGAATCTCCTTGATTTCACTTTGGTGATCTCATCTACCATAGTTAGTCGGAGCCAGTAATATGTCCTTAAGATCTTCAGATAAGTAACCTGCCTCAAATTCACGCTTTAAAGTCTATCTGTGTTTCAACCAACAGTCAAATAGTGGCTCCCTTCCCAATTCTTCCAATAGTGTCGTGACACTGTTACCTTGTTTATGACAACTTTTCACAAACCTAGCTGCTACACGTTGCACTCGATCTAATATCACAATTAAGCCTACTTCTTAGGGGATCCCATACACTCGCAGCATACTCAATGTGGGGCCTGACTAACGTGGAATAACAAAGCTCCTTGACCCTCTCATTACAATTGCGACGTATTCCTTTTATGAATCCTAGCCTTTTATTTACCATTCTACAAATTGTTGTCTACAGTCTACACGTGTTTTCCCCAGGACATATCCTTAGGTATCATTACAACCAACTCTTTTACCGATCCCACGTGTGTTATGTTGGTTCTCTGTGTAGTTTGACTGGTTTCGGGTGAAATTCTCCTCCCGCAAAACATTCATTGAAACATGATGAAATATGATCGTGGCTGAGCAGGAAACCTTCGGACCAGTGATGTTATTTATACCCGATAACCTTTGTAGTGATTAAATTAATTGTTTGTTTGGGACTAATTATTCCATTAACATGTAAATCTGTTGGTTTTTGCATTATGTTTAATTCACTTTTACGGGTGGTGACCTAACACCCCCTGCCACACGCCCTTGCGGCGGCTTGCTTGGGTATTATGCAGATGTGAATGCATATGTATTTGAACGTATTTTCGGGAGTTTTAAATGTTTTCTCGTATCCTAACCCTTTAAATACCCTTCCTCTCCCTCATCCATCCGACCTGGTGTTTGCACCTTCCGACCGCCTGAGGGGTCGATTAAAAGGCCGCATTGACCCGATGGTCTTCAAATGAATCGGCTCAAGAAAAGAAAGCACTTCACCGAAATGCAGCCCTTCGCAATTAATTTGCTCTTCATTAGACAGTTACTGTTGGTGGGAACATCTATTCATATCCCATAATAATATAAATGCATTATGTTTGTCATTTTAACGAACTCAATGTACTTGCGAAAACAGTAACCTTAGCTGTAGTGCACACAAATGCAACGATCCGTCGTGATAAATTAGTTTGTCTAGACCGGGTTTCGAACTCCATCCCTCGATATACGATGCTTAGAAATTCGCAGTCTTATGGAGGACGACTCCTCGGTTCCTCGGTGGCTTAAACCACGCCTCTGAAGCACTTGGAAGTTGAGGAATTTTAGCCTCAAATCCCGGTTCAAGCGAATGACACCTGCGCTGTGGAATCATCGCAATTGTGTGGATTCAATGGGCGTGTTTCAAATGGGTCTCTCCGAAGCTTCGAGATCCGATTAGATTTGCGAATCGGTTGAATGACTTTATTTGATTCTAAGTTCAAACAATGCATGCTAAGTATTAACGAATCAGGTAGGTATTTAAGCTGATTTTATTTTTAATTTAGAAAATTTGTTTCATTACCACTTGCAAAAAGAAGTCGATTTGAATGCAAAATATCCCAATTTATTTTCAGTAGGCCATCAAAATGTGGAAATGTAAGACACGTTCAACTTTAACCAATTGCTATTTGAGGCAAGTAGTTATGACAATTACGATCACTTCGTTGTCTCGTTTTTCAAGCGAGATGTTTCAATTTGCCTTTTTTGACCTTTGTGTGGTACCACAGGACTCGCCCCTTCCCTTTGATCCCCGAGAATCATTTGTAGAGGTCAGCATGGCATGAGAAAGATGTGCGCGAAGTTGGTGCCGCAAATACTCTCGGACGAACAAAAGGAAACTCGCACGGGGATCTGCCAAGAGCTTCTCGACCATGTTTCATCCACCCTACAACCCTGACGCTTCCCCACTACACTTGTTCTAGTAGGGGAGCTGGTGTTATGTTGTGACCATCATATTTACACTAACAAAAAGTGTACACATTTAGGAGTACCTTGCCAATAACCGGGAAATATGATCCTCATAGGGTATTTCGTTGTATTTCTCCCAGGGGGGGAGGGGTGAAAAATTTGCGAATCGGACATTTTTTTTCGTCTTAAACCTAGCCAAACGATCAATTGGGATGCCAAGACCCCGTTTTGACCATTTTAAGACGATTTTGGTGCGCAGATTCCGGAAACCGGGCCCGCAAAGTTGCAAAAAAAATTGCGAATCGGACATATTTTTTTTCGTCTTAAACTCCACCGAATAGTCAATTGGGATGCCAAGACCCCGTTTTGACCAGTTTAAGACGATTTTGGTGCGCCGATTCCGGAAAACGGGCCCGCAAAGTCGCAAAATACCTCCACGGGCCCCATGTCCGTTCTGAACCAAAACTGTATAGCATCTATGGGGAAATTAATTCAAAAGCTTATTATATCTGCTTTAGAAGAAGAAGAATATAAGAGCATATGACTAATATTCTTTGCCAAAGTGTTATTGAATACCTAGTAGACACCACGAAGACATGATGATTGGCACTGAATATTAAATCCATAGTTTCAGCCTAAACTTTGTGGAAGTTCATTTTAATAAATGCCAAAGAAAAACTTTGTTTCAATCCACCACTTTATTTCAGGTACGACTAGTTTCGACGCTACGGTGTCATCCTCAGCTACTGGTACAGGTACCCGAGGATGACGCCGTAGCGTCGAAACTAGTCGTACCTGAAACAAAGTGGTGGATTGAAACAAAGTTTTTCTTTTTCATTTATTAACATGGAATATATTTACAACATCCTAGACACCGTCCAGGTAGAAATCTAATTTTGAAGCAATCAATTTGGTCCAGGTAAGTTGGGATTATCAAAGATTATATTTTTTCCCAGCACCTGGAAGTCCACTCTATTGTTTCCTTTTCAAGTATCTTTATCGCCTTATACTCCCATGCGTTCTTGGATCCCAATCTGATGAAAATTTGAGATGAATTAAAGTGCGTTTTAGACACCGCGGCACACACATTTTTCTGTCCTTTTCAAAACAATGCCCAGCAATGTAAAAGGGGCAGGACAAATGTTAACGTAACTCCTAAGTGATGGGGTCCAAGAACGCATGGGAGTATAAGGCGATAAAGATACTTGAAAAGGAAACAATAGAGTGGACTTCCAGGTGCTGGGAAAAAATATAATCTTTGATAATCCCAACTTACCTGGACCAAATTGATTGCTTCAAAATTAGATTTCTACCTGGACGGTGTCTAGGATGTTGTAAATATATTCCATGTTAATAAATGAAAAAGAAAAACTTTGTTTCAATCCACCACTTTGTTTCAGGTACGACTAGTTTCGACGCTACGGCGTCATCCTCGGGTACCTGTACCAGTACCTGAGGATGACACCGTAGCGTCGAAACTAGTCGTACCTGAAATAAAGTGGTGGATTGAAACAAAGTTTTTCTTTGGCATTTATTAAAATGGACTTCCACAAAGTTTAGGCTGAAACTATGGATTTAATATTCAGTGCCAATCATCATGTCTTCGTGGTGTCTACTAGGTATTCAATAACACTTTGGCAAAGAATATTAGTCATATGCTCTTATATTCTTCTTCTTCTAAAGCAGATATAATAAGCTTTTGAATTAATTTCCCCAGAGATGCTATACAGTTTTGGTTCAGAACGGACATGGGGCCCGTGGAGGTATTTTGCGACTTTGCGGGCCCGTTTTCCGGAATCGGCGCACCAAAATCGTCTTAAACTGGTCAAAACGGGGTCTTGGCATCCCAATTGACTATTCGGTGGAGTTTAAGACGAAAAAAAATATGTCCGATTCGCAATTTTTTTTGCAACTTTGCGGGCCCGGTTTCCGGAATCTGCGCACCAAAATCGTCTTAAAATGGTCAAAACGGGGTCTTGGCATCCCAATTGATCGTTTGGCTACGTTTAAGACGAAAAAAAATATGTCCGATTCACAAATTTTTCATCCCCCCCCCGGGGGGGGGGGAAGACAACGGGTAACTTGTAAGACTCGCCTCTTTTGTACTCTGCCTGGTACCCTCGTTAAACGTGAGCAAGTCTTACAAGTGTAAATATCAGGTTCACAGCATACCACCAGCTCCCGTACTATTCCTGTTCCCCCGCCGTCTCAAATCCGTGCTGTAAGGACGTCACTAGGTGGAAGCGGGCCGTGACGAGGGGGCTTAAGCAGCATTCCGGGTGCCGCCTTCCAGAAGGTGTACGAGGCGTGGGAAACCCGCTGGCAGCGGTGTGTGGACGCATAAGGGTGCTACTTCGAAGACTTTTGATTGACTGTATCAATTCTGACAATATATTTTTTTTAATCAACTCAGTCCTACTACTCTTGGGACAGCTTCGTATCATTCCCAGAAACCACTCGATCTGACTCTTGGGTTGGCCAAATAGAAGACGCCGCACAGATGAAAAGGCTTCCAGATTTGTTTTGGCATTCGAAAATTGATGTAACGGTCGGTGAGACTGGAGTTATTAGGAAACGCATTACGGGAGGGGAAACGGGAGGTGTGTGGGGGCTGGCCATTCTTCGGAATTGGAAGGAGACATTTCTTTGATGCATCGCTTTGATGAAAGGGGGGTGCGGGGTTTGATGCGATGGGTGTGTTCCCGTGCGCGTAACGGGATGGCGCGGGTGCGCTTTGGGCGAGGGGTGGGCAGCCCTCCCACTCCCTCTCCCCGTGCACGGAACCCCATCGAGTCCTGTTGACTCGTCGGCTTGTTTTTATTTTGCGCCGGAATTGGGAGAACGTCTATCGCTTTGAAATGGTCGCTATTCTTTTAAAAAAATCTTCACCTCTTTTGAATGACCTGTCCGAATACATTTTGATTGGAACTCTATATAATGAGACTTGGAATTTTTATGCTTTGAACTTTTACGTTCACTGGCAGTGGATGTGAGTGCGTTGAATCCCGGCGAAGAGAGTAAAATAAAAATTCCGACGAAAACGAGTTTTAAAGAAATTTATGGTCGCTGGTGGGTTCGGGTTTAAATGATAAAATGAATATTTTATACACAAAACGTCATGTGACTTCGTAATAATTGGTATTGGGTTTTAAGGATATTTTGCGTCATATTGACGATGTCTTGGGATTCGAGTAGCATGACTGTATGCTGTGCTTTCTTCATCCTTTATTTGCGATCCTCGTGAACTCAAAGTTAGTTGCAACTTCAGTTTGCGCCGTCATCCCTATGCATGCCTTCTCCTTAGCTTTCCTCTCTTCTTTAACTTACGTATCCTAACTCGCGTCTGAATGAGCTCCTCGGGGAACGCCTCGATAAAACCCTACTATCGCCACGAAAAGAGAAATTTGAGCCATCACAAAAAGTTAAACTTCATTCGAAAATGTGCATTTACGATTTGCATGCATAAAACTAGATGTGTCACACGTTTGATTTCATTAACCGTTGTTTCCGGAGGAATCTATCGTGGATGGTGCAGACCATAATCCGCGAAGAGAGGGCAGAAGGAAGTTCCTTCGGATTGTAAAAGTTCAGATGCGAATCATTTGCTTATCATTTAATCATCATCATTGATGATGAAATCCTCCACCCTACTCTATCTGATGCTAATCGGCTTACTTCCTGGCATTTTACGGAATTTACTTTCTCCTTTATTTGTCCCATCCCTTGCCCTTGGGACTTTTCCCTCTATTTTTCCTTCTGTTACATTCTTCACGAACCCTTTGTGCCTCGGGGTGTGGTCAATCCATCTGGTTCTTCTTCTCTCCATGGTGTTCCATAAGTTCCATTCTTCATCTATTCTTCTGTACACTTCTTCATTTCTTATTTTATCCATCCATTTGAACTTAAGAATCCTCCTCCAGCACCAGTTAGTTGAAGGCTTCTAGTCTCCTCTGGTGTACTTATCCGATGGCTCATACTTCTGATCCACAGTGCCACGCTCCATACGAATGTTTTCACATATTGTTTCCTCGTCTGTAGTTCTATCTTCTTTGAACATAGCAGTTGTCTTTTCATTGTGAATGCTCTCTTAGCTTGAGCTATTCTTCGCTTGATGTCTGTGGTACTTCTTTCTTCCGTCCCATGTGATGGTATACTACGAGATGGGTGAAGGAATCCTCTTGCTTCAATTTTTGTCCTTTGAGTGTGACTACTGTGTTCTGCTTCACTCTTATACATACCAGGATTTTAGTCTTCGTCTTGTTTATGTTTATGTTGTATCTTTGTAGGATTTGATCCAATACGTTTACTGACCTTTGAAGATCCTCCTGGTTTTTTGCTATCATTGCAATATCGTCGGGGAAGCGTAGTATGTTTATCTCTTCTCCATTGATCCTAATTCCGTTTAATCCGATGCTTTGTGCTTCTCTTATTGGCCCCTCCAGTAAATGTTGAACAATGCAGGTGAGAGGTTGCACCCTTGTTTAACTCCTTTGTTAATTTTAGCCTCTCTATGACTTCCTTGTCTCATTCGCATTGTGACTACTAGCTTCTTGTATAGATGATAAATTATTCTTCGGTCGTTGTAATCTATTCCAAAATTTTCCAGCAGTCTAAACATCTTGTTCCATTCCGCATCGTCGAAGGCTTTCTTCAAGTCTACGAGTGCATATCAATTACAGAATTTTGAAATATTTGAAATAATCCCTGAGTCAACTCATCTTTAGCGCCAGGGCCTTTCTATATGACAGGTTTACTGTGCGGAAAAACAGGTATTTGCCAAGTTGAGGGAATTGGCGAGAAGTGTCGAAAGAGAAGAAGGCACTTGCTTCGCCAGGGGACTCTCGTTGAAAGCATTCGCCTCGGGCGCCATGCCACGAGACTACATGTCACGAGACGACATGTCACGAGACGACATGTCACGAGACGACATGTCACGAGACGACATGCCACGAGACGACATGCCACGAGACGACATGCCACGAGACGACATGCCACGAGACGACATGCCACGAGACGACATGCCACGAGACGACATGCCACGAGACGACATGCCACGAGACGACATGCCACGAGACGACATGCCACGAGACACCATGGAATGTGTAGAGCGGACCTCGGGCCGTCCCGCGACAACCTCGTGCAGCGTAACAATTACACCTATACAATACTCCAAAAGCCGTCGCGAGGATGTGTGGCAGGGGGTGGTATATCAGCCATGTATGGTCTTCTGGTATCAAATTTTAACTGTAGGTTATTAAAGAAATGTTTTCATTTTTGCGACAAATGCATTAATTACCACAACGGAGTGATCTCGGACTGAATTTGTAAGGGATCGAAGGCCCATCACATCCGCCTTCCTGTTGTAACCATTTTTAACGAATCTGGCGGATTTTCTCTGGACTTTATTTAATTATTTTTGCCAGATATTCTCCCAAGGATCCCAAATTCTTGATGCATATTCCAAATGTGGTCTCACTAGAACAAAATAACACCTCTGCTTAACTTTCTCATTACATTTCCCCACCACCCGTTTAATGAAACCGAGTTTCTTTAAAGCGGATCCGCATATTCTCCTGATATGAGGAACCAAATGGATACGTTAATGGTTGGTGACCTAAGCACCGCACGCCACGCGGCCTCGTGGCGTGGATGGAAGGAGAGATGCGTGGGCAAGGGGGTGGCTAAAAATAAAAAGAAGGCTCTTTTGAAAATACCACGGGCGTAGTTATGAGGGGGGAAATGTCGCCGGAAGAGGGTGGGTGTCCCCTCCTTCCCCTGCTATTCGTCGCCCCCGATGTGCGTGTTCCTCTTGCCAGTGCACGGTCTGTCTTTCTTTCCTTAAGGTTAATTAACTCCCACCTCTTCCTCCCCGCCCCCCCTCGGGCGCAGCCGCCGTAGCGAATGCCGGCGGTGGCCGGCGGTGCGTGACCTGGGGGAGGGGGTGTTGGTATTGGCAATGGGGGAGGGCAAGCGGGCGTGTGGGAGAGAAATGAATTTCATCAACGGGGTGCCCCGAAAGCCAGCAGAGAAGGAATGCGTGGCATGAGTGTGATTCCACGGCAGTCGGGCGCGATCCACATTTAAATATAGCCAGGAGGTCGGCGACGAGGGGCCGTACGCATCGAAATGATGGCAATAACTGCCGAGATGTAAACAGATTCTACTGCAGTCCAGGGACTTTAAATCGAGGCGAAAGACATGAGGTACCAGCAAAGTTTTTGAGAGTGTCACGATCTTTCTTTATGTAGGCACAGGAACAGCTAGTAACCATGTAAAACTCGTAATATATGTATGTAGACATGATGCATGATTGGTGTTCGGTTGCCTCCTTTCCACGCAATTTCGGGTGGATCGCGGTGGTGTCAGGTGCATAAGGAAATGGAGGGAATACATGTAGAATGGCTGGTGACCTACCACCCCCTGCCACACGTCCTTGCGGTGTATTGTGTACACGTGTGTAGATCTAGGTGATGTGCTGGAAAATAATCGCTGCAGTTAACGTGCTCAACAAAATACCTACTCTGTTTGGGGGGGGGGGGATGTGACATTGTTTTCTTGTTCTTTTGTTCGTTTGCACTACTGAAATAAATTTTGAAACTGTTATTTTTCCAGCTCATTTCTTTGATTTTGCATTCTGGTGATCTAATCTACTTTTGGTTTTTCCTCGGTTTGCGACGCAATCACTTGTTAATCATCAGAAGAATGTAATAATGATCACGTTCTGGAATGTAAGGAGGATAAATTGACAGCAGGAATTTGAATGTCGACATATGTTGTTGCAATATTAAAAACATGGTGTCCTTCAATTGTGCTCCTCTGTCAGAGAGGTAGTGAACAGGTGTTTGACAGCAAAATTGCGTTGTAATAATGAGAATAAAACGAAATACTAGCCCATTAGCAGTTAGAAATAATGGCCTTGCGGGCGAGGGAACACTCGATTAAAACGCTCTAATTTTTGGAAAATCTTATTCCGTGGCGAGGAGGAATGAATAATAACTGAAGCTGAAGAGGAGGAGGAAAATATCCTCATGATGCAAACTCTTAGAGATGCTCACGGGAAAAGCAACAGATTCCGATTTTAAAGAGAAAACGCTGTTCTGCAGTTTACATTGGCCGAGGTGATCGCAAATGAAAGGTGAAGATGCTAGCTCGAACGTTTTATGCGGCCAGGTACTTTTTTCTTATTTGAGCCATGAAGAAATAATGGAATTATTTACTTAGGGATATTTTTTGAGTCTTTTCCTAAAAATGTCAAACAGTTCGCGGAAAAGACTGAATAAACTAAATGTAATGTTGCTGCTCACCTTCTTTTTTATTTCATCCTGATAATGAAAGTGAATTGATTGACTAGTATGAAAAGGTTGTGGTATGTTTAGGGGCGAGATGGAAGAAGATAGATCGAGCGGCGTCAGAGGGTTGGAGAGGGTGTAGTACTCGTTAGGGACTGTATAAAACCTCCCTTGGTAGCTGGAATACCTTGACTGAATAAATTTGCTCTGCTGATGAAATTTTCAGTATATTGTATCTGTGCCTGTTGTTCGTTAATATTATTTCCTTTTTTTCGAGCTCTCTAATATTCATTTTTTCGTCCCCACCAAGCTGCTGGCTATGTCAATTGCATTGTAATCGTGAATAAATTTATATTTAAATATAATTCCTCGTCATATTGATATTTGGCATTCGTGTGCCGGTAACTGTAATGGGAATGCTTTCATAAAGAACGTTTAAAGATATTGTGGCCACTTTATAAGCTGGAAAAAATAAACCAATATCTCAACATCCAAGTATTTTGATGGGCCCTTTCATCTTCCGTCCGTATCATATGAACTGATTGAACCTGCACTTTGAATTTCATTTCTACCATTCGCGGGACCCTCGGGTCGGTGGTGCCCTAAGGCGGCAAATAATTAAACCACCTTTCCCCCGTGCACTCTGTCCTTGCTACCAAAACGTCCAGCCTTTGTCTTTCGTGCCAGTCAGATGGGCGTCAAGGGGTTCATTACCTTAAGCTGTCAGTCAGTTTACGAGCCCTTGTCATTTCCACAGGCGGAGTCCCCTGATTTTGCAGCCGTTTCTTGGCTAACTTCCATCGTTTGTGAATCCCGGTAAAAAGAGTAGTGATAGATGGTGTTAGCTCAAATGCAGTTGAAGTGACTTCGGGGGTTCCCCAGGGAAGTGTCATGGGACCTCTTTTATTCCTACTTCACGTTAACGGCATGGACTCCGTAGTCACTAGTAAGATACGTTTAATTGCCAAAGATGCAGTGGTTTACCGTGATATTCGTGATCCTGAGGACAAAGAAGCTTTGTCAGATGACCTCAATGCTACAAACGCTGGTGCGACTGGTAAATAGAATTAAACTTAAAAAAATGGGTAGTGATAATTTTTTGGAAAAATGGCAATTCTCTCCCGAACTCCTACTGCATTGGAAACACCGAAATGGAATGTTTGGACTCAATGAAATACCTAGGCGTTACCCTAACTCACGATCTCTCCTGAGTGAAACACATTTGGGAAATATGTGGACAAGGCAACAAAGGTCGGGGAAAAAATATTCGGGTCAAAATTAGTCTGGTGCATATTTACCTCCTGCCACACACACTGGCGGTGCCTTGAAGGGTACTAAAATATCTAAAATTCGAAAGCTTTACATAATATTTAAGACTGTATTCAGAGGACTTGAAAGGCGAATCTTTGGATGCTTGGGGAGGGGGGGGGTGGAGGCGTCCCAGAGTCGCCACGAGGCGGATCTCCTTTGCTGCACATTTCATTTCAAGGGGGGGTTGGGTGTTCTCTGTGGCGGCGGCGGGGTGCCCTCACGAGTCTTGAGTTGCCATTCTGCGCCGGATGTTCGTTTGCTTTCGGCGTGTAGGTTTATTTCCTCCCTTGTCCTATTACGGCTGCGGTGGGCTCGAAATGGAAAATGCCCGAAATGGGAGAGGCCTCCGAATCTAAAACTAATCCCGTTATCCATTCCCTCTCCGACCCTCCCTGTAATCCGCGGGAAATCTAATCAACCCCCGAGTGCCAATAACCGTTCCCAGGGTCGCAGCTCTGGATTGCAAATTGTGGTCAGCCTTGGCACACGGCAGCGAAGGTGCTCTGACGGTTGATGGTCTTAAATTTGCTTGTATGAATCTGGGTGACTAAATAGCGATTAGTGGTACTGTTAACACTCATAATGAACTATAACTTCAAAGTCTTGTTGCTTTATTTGTTTGGCATCTAAAAATAAAGCGTCCACTTCGGTATTCCCTTCCCGCAATTTCAGGACATCTTAAACAGGCCATGTTGCATTTCGCACTATCATCTAAGTCCGTCCTCGTATCGCCAAAGTGCGATCCTACTGTCGAGAAAGTGTGATGCGTTACAAGATATTGTTGGACGTGGATGTAACGGACATTAATAACCGGAGTCCTGACTTTTGTGGAGAGGGGTCATGTGACCTAGTTACCTGTCGAGTGATGTGGAGCCTTCTTCTGATGACTTTTAGAAAGCGGTTTTTAAATAATGTGCGACGTCCGTCTTAAGTCCCTCCATCGTTCTGCTCGGCGAGACATTCCGGACCGGAGGATTCAGTTGGTTTTTGTGTTTCGGAGCTGTTTTTTTCTATATTCCTCCCTTGGCCGGCCCCGGTGACGGTGGGGTAACATCCTCGTCTGCTAACCGCGGGTCGACTCCCGCCTGGGTGGGTTTTCCTCCACCTTGGGTTTGGGTGCTTGAATCGTCTCCGTTGTTTTCACTGTTAATAGTCCGATGTAAAAGCGATGTAAGAAGTGCTGTTTTCGGACAAAGGCCAAATAAATAAATACAACAGTGCTTCGCTAAGGAGCTCTTCAGGTGTTAGGGACTTCTTTCAGACTACTTGGTCATCTTCTTTCAGTTAAGAATTAAAAGCCGGACGCCTACCTCGTGTTTTCATGATGCCCAAAATGATTTCCGGTTATTCTCTATGAACATTCGCACAAAACTTTGCTTTCAACGGCACGTCAGGCTATGCGCATGATTCCATCCGTTTTTGCTCGTCATTCTAAATTTTTACCTCCTGACGTCTTCATTAGATTTGCGTCATTGCCTCTCAAACTCTTATTAAAATTTGAGTGTATATCTCTGTGCCTCCTTGACGCCGCTCTGCTTTTTCTGCTGCACCCTGGTGCTTCATCGTCGCGTCCGTCACGTATACTATTTAACAACATTTTCCACGGGAGTTCTGTGTCTGCGCTGGGAATTTTCGACCCGAATGTTTGCAGTTCGAGTGTTAACTTCTTCCGAATACCACTTAGAGTACCCTTTGTTGGATGGATGCATGCATCTCGCTTTTTCCTTCGTACCAATATAAATTCGTGATCGTACCAATATAAATTTTCGTGATCGTGACCTACGTACCAATATAAATTCGTGATCGTGAATGTCCTCGGCCCTATTATTTTAGCGATTAAACTCTTTGTTCTAACGATAATTTTACCGGTATATTTTTTATGTTTTTGACTGAAATTGCGATTGTTTTCATGTTTTTCTGACCACTAATTCGAATTATGTGGAAGTTTTTCATTTATACATTTGTAATTTTTCCCCTTCAAATTGACAGATGATTTCACTAGTGTCGAACTAATGTTATAGCTCAACTACATTACTTTATTCTCTTTTGCGGGTGGTGACCTAACACCCCCCGCCACACGCCCTGCGGCCGCTTTCGGGGTAATATGTAGATGTAGAACAAGTTATACCCGTAGATTCAGGCGTGCGTTATCACGCGATGACGCTGTTCATGGCTCTGGGTTCCAGACGTCTCCTTTTCTAGAGCTTTGGTGGTGCACGAACAGTGGTGGTGACTTCTATTTTGATCAGCGCTCGTAATATGATGTATCTCGGAATATGGAACCCGAAGAAATAGGCACCTCTTATATTTTTTTGTGGCGTTTTTTCTAGTTATGCATGCGTGCTCTTCAAGCCACCCAAATTGAAAGAAAATTCCTGTCTCCGAACGTATTCAAGGTGGTGATTTAGATTAAAATGATATATTGATATTATCATTTCCCTGAATAAATTAACTTGTTAAATAAAACAGTTTCTGGCGTAACTTGGTGGAAAATCTTCATGTTGACATTTGAAAATTAAAAACTTGGCTTTTCCACTTCAATTTTTTAATTCTCACGACCTAGGGTTCGTTATAGTATGACAATATCAGGTTCTCCTGGTGATGTCATATCATAATGAAACCTAGGTCGTGAGAATTAAAAAATTGAAGTGGAAAAGCCAAGTTGTTTAATTTTCAAATGTCAAAATAAACTTGCTATTTTTTCCCACAAAATCTTCATTATAATATGACCGGTTTAAACGCATAGGCGGTATAATCAGGTACGCATGATACCATTACCTGATACCATACCTGTTATACCTGGCACAATACGTGATACCATACCTGGTACAAAATACCTGATCATGTCGCCTATGCGTCGAAACCGGTAGTATTATAATAAAGTTTTTTGCGTGAAAAAGTACCGAGTTTCTTAATTTAGTGTCCATCAATTCTCACAAATCATCATCAGTATTTCAATTCTACGATTGGTTTACTGCAGCCCTCACCCTCTGATAGGTTCCCTGTTTTATGCCCTTCGTAATTCGCCCAATGTACCAGTACACGCACTTCCCTCTTGGCCTTCCTCGCGGGATATTTCCTTCAATTGTTCCTCCCATTATGTTCCTAACTAATCCATTGTGCCTCAAGGTATGTCCAATCCATCCATTTCTTCTTCGTCGTAGAGTTCTCAATATGGTCCATTCCTCTTACGCGCTTCTATGTACTTCCTCGTTCCTCACTTTGTCTGCCCATTCAACCTTCAGCATTCTCCTCCAGGACCATATTCCAAAGGCTCCCAATCTTCGTTGGTCCACTTGTCCAATGTTCCAAGTCTCGGAACGCTATGCTCCACATGCATGTTTTGACGAACTGCTTCCTTGTTTTGCAAACCTATGTTCTTTGAACATAGTAGTTGCCTCTTCTCAATGACCGCCTTCTTTGCTTGATATCGGTCGAACTTCTTCCATCTTCCATTCTCATAAACGAGAACCTCAAATCATTGAATTCATTATTGTCATATAGTTTCATTTCTCTCAAAATTCTAATGAAAATCAATTTAGGAGATTGTGTTCTTCTCCGATGTTTCCGTGCGTTTGTTTCCTCTTCCAAACCCTCAGTGGCGCTGACGTAAGCGAAAATCACTTGACTGTTTAATTTTCGTCGCCGCGGTCTTTCTTACTCTCTTTGCACCTTCGTTCTTGACTTTTCCGGTGGCTGGAGGGCCGTGGGGCGCGGGAGGGAGTGCGCCCTGCCGGGGCGGCGGCCTCCCCCAAAGTCGGGCGGCTTAATGGTCCGCATCAGTCGGCGGCGCAAGTGAAGCGAGGGAGAGGAGCAACCGGCACGCGAGGCGACGGGGGCGGGGAGGGTGGCGCCACTCGCCGGGGACCCCTGCAACGAGACAAATGTCGCCATGCCTTCGGTGACCTCTCTGCACACAGAGTACTTGAAACAACCTCTATTTATTTCCTCTTTCATGCGTGGGTCCTTCAATAATTCTTCAGAAAATTCAAGAAATGGCCTTCGTAGTATCGGAAAAGGGTTGCTTTCAGTTAGCCTCAAAATGTCTCACTGGACTGCTGTTAAAGTTTAGGCAAGCCCATCGCGTGGTTTCACTTTCCCAGTCGACCGAAAACAGCAACACACTATTGTTTATTTATACAAAAGGGAAAAAGACATTCGTGGATTGATTAAACACTTTTATATTTAAAAGGCAGAGCGCCGAAAGAGATCAGAGCCGAGCTGGATGATGGATTTCATGACACATCTGTTCTTGCGTGTTTGTGACTGTTTACCTAAGTGTCGCATATGAGTTGAAACGTGGCCATAATTCCACAAATAAGGGCTATCGTTCGGAACATCCCGTGGAAGTTACTTTCTCCAAAAAGATTGACAAAACACACGAAATGGTTTTGAGTAATGGGCAAATCAAAGCTCGGGAAATAGTAGGAGGCCACAAGAATTCCCCAATGCAGCACCGTGTACTCAATTTTGCACAAAAACCGAATTTTAAAAAACAAATATTGGCAAGATAGGAACCGGGTATCTCTACACATTCAATTCAGTAAGACGGCTGGCAATGAAGCGATGAAAGCTTTACTTCTAAGTAAATAAATAATTCGCCTCTGATCGAATGAAAGAACGCTTTATCTAATATTTTACGCATGTAAGAAATCAATATTGGCATAAAAAAACATAAAAAGAGTAATCAACCCGAAGGTCAGTTCGGCAGGTGATGGTGGAGTTCACCCAGTACTAAGTCCTATGCGGCCTGTGAAATTCACACATCAGGGTAGGGGGGCCAGTTCCTTTCGGTCCATTTCACCTTCTCCATTCTTCTCCACATTCACATTTCAAAAGCCTCCAATCTACGTCTATCCTCCTGCTTCAGCGACCACGTTTCCGCGCCGTACATAGCTACGCTCCATATCAGAGTTTTTACGAGTCTTGTCTTAACATCCCTACTCAACGTCCCCGTCATCAACTTCCTCCTCCGTGATATTACGGGAGCTGGTGGTATGCTGTGACCACCATATTTACACACACAAAAAGTGTACACATTCAATGAGTACCTTGCCGATAACCAATGGGATATATGATATCCCCAATAGGGCATTTCGTTGTCTTTCCCCTCGGGGGGGATGAAAATTTTGCGAATCGGACATATTTTATTTCGTCTTAAACTTGGCCGAATAGTCAATGAGGATGCCAAGAACCCCTTTTGATCAGTTTAAGACGATTCAGAATGACCTAAGTCCGTAAAGACCGGCTGAAAACGTAAGGAAAGTAGCACAATCGACCCATCTGAAGTGGTTTTAAACTTGGTCCTGAAATTAAGCGAGGTACGAAAACCATCCTGAGATCATGGCGCTCATTCACAACTTTGCCGATTTAGATGATGAATGCATGTTCGAGAGGGGTCGCCATAGACAAGGGGCCCGGAATGCCAGAAAACGTCACAAATAACTGAAAAACTGTGAACATCACAAAAGCACGGACGCATGAGGCAAAAACCGATCCAATACCCGGAGTGTTTTTCAAAAATTATCATAATTTCAGGAGTATAATTTCAAAGGAGTTCAGTTGGATCAGTGGCGTGCGCAGCCCCTCAGGGGTGTAAATGAGGGTAGAACTGGGCGCATTGGGGACAGGAAATGCGTCCGTCACTCAGAAGTGACAGATATTTTGGCAACATTGTATACAACTAAAAGTCCTTAGAAAGGTTCAAGGAATCTGATTTTTGGACAAAATTTTCCATTCTAAAAAAAATGACCAAGCCCAAAAAATCCCAAATTTTGACCAAAAAATGTTGGAACATTCACGTTGATTGATACCTTGGCCATTTCAATGGGCTGTTGGTTTCATACAATTTTTCCGAAAAACGCATCACTTACGAGTTACGAACATTTCTCCTGCCCCTTTTACATTCCACACTTTACACCTATATTCATGACAATTACCTCGATTTTTAGATCGGGTTTTCCGTCATTTGTCCCGCTTTGGATCCGTTTCTCACCTCTTAGGAAGGGTTTCACAGACAAAACTAATGTCCAATTCGGAAAGAGCAGACAATTTTACCCGTAGTAATACATTTCCATCCTCCTCTGAGCTGAATAAGCCAATTTTATTTTCGAGTGTCCGTTTACGTCCGGTGGTGCGTTAATGGGTTAGGGTAGTTTATTTTTTAGAGAAATTGAGGTCAGAGAGACGAGAGGGGGTTTAGCAGCGATTTTTGATGCAGTGTGAAGTATTACTCAAATAGGAGATTTCGCATGGTTTTGACTTCTCATCGCGGTAGGATCCAACTTCTTCCCCAATGTTCATACATTTGAATGATTCTATTGTAAGGGGCCTGCAAAATCAGTACCCAGCAGAGGGATCAGAACCCTTACGGAGTCAAGGAAAGAAACAAAATATACGATATACGCTGGACAGGGTTTGCAGGTTACAAATACCATTTGTCGAGGGTGAATTTCAAACCAATGGAAACAAAATTTACATTCTTTTGGCTTAACCTGGCCGTATAGAACCAAAACAGCATTGAAAAATGTCGGGCAAAACTTTCCAAAAAATGGAAAGAATGAGACTTGGTGTTTCCCGGGAGGCAGCTGCATTCATGTTCTTTCAGACTCAAGGGTCTTGTATCATATATTTCGTGATTCGGACGGAAATCTGATAATTACTTCCGTAAAAATTTTAGTCCATGGTAGACAGTGGTTGTGCACGTAAATTTGTCTGTCCTTTCCGAGAAAAACAGAGCCCAAAATGAAATATCCTCAGTTCAGGATTGTTTTGCATTGTTCTGAAAAGGACAGAAAAATCTACGTGCCGCGGTGTCTAACAAGCACTTTAATTCATCTCAAACATTTCATCAGATTGAGATCAAAGGAGGATCATGGGAGTTTAAGCCGATGAAGGATAAAAATATAATCTTTGATAATCCCAACTTACCTGGAGCGGTTTCAAAATTAGATTTCTAGCTGGATGGTGCCTAGGATGCCGTAAATATATCCAGTGTCAATTATCATGTCTTCGTGGTGTCTACTAGGTATTCAATAACACTAGGCAAAGAATATTAGTCATATGCTCTTATATTTTTCTTCTTCTAAAGCAGATATAATAAGCTTTTAAATTAATTTCCCCAGGGATGCTATACAGTTATGGTTCGGCGCAGGCATAGGGGCCCCTGGAGATATTTTGCGACTTTGCGGGCCCGTTTTCTGGACCCGGCCCACCATAATCGTCTTAAAATGGTCAAAGCGGGGTCTTGGCATCCCAATTGACTACTCGGCCAAGTTGAAGACGCAAAAAATATGTCCGATTCGAAAATTTTTCATTCCTCCCCGCCCACAGGGGGAAAGACAACTGATAATTTGTAACTTGCATCTTTTGTACTCTGCTAGGCGTCCTCAATAAACGTGAGCAAATCTTACAAGTGTAAATACGCGGTTCACACCAGATCCCGTACTATAAGAAAGCCTCCTTGCCCCGCCTAATTCTTCTCCTTGCGTCCCTACTACTTTGACCGTGTTGGTCAAAAACACTCCATAGATACGTCAACTGTTCCACCTGCTCTATTTTTTCCCCTCCCGTTTTAAGGTTTAGCTTATCTTTTTTCTTTCTGGAAAATCGTATCACAGTTGTTTTATTAATATTCATTCTCATCCCATATCTATCGTACTGCAGTCTGAAACATGAAGAGGTTGCGGATTAGCCTCCTATCCCTCCAGTCTATTATTAAATTCTTCAATAACCTCATTAGTTTTTCCCAATTCAATCTATCAAACTTTTTCGAAATCTACGAAACAGGCAAATACGTCCTGATAGTATTCTATATTCCTCTCGACTAGTGATCTCATTACTGCAATGGCATCACGCGTACCTCTCCCCTTCCTAAATCCAAACTGATCATCCCCTAAGTAATCATTTGCCTTACTCTCTATCCTTTTGTTGATGATCCAGGGAATAACTTTAGCTGCGTGGGATATCAAACTTATTGTTCTGTGATCCTCACAAGACGTAGACTTTGCCTTTTTCGGAATAGGAACTAACACCGATCTCACAAAATCTTCCGGCCAGATTCCTTCCTCATATATACTACGAATAATTCTATAGAGAGTGCTCCTACCACATTTTCCTAAACATTTCAATAGTTCCGCAGGAATGTTGTCTATCCCCACGGCCTTATTTGGTTTCATCTCTTTTTACTCCGTCTATCTTATCGTAGAGTATGCCTGGACCTAAGCTGTCTTTCTCTACGTCATGTTCCTTTTCATTGTCTAACCTTGTTGGACAAAGTTCTTTACCATATCGAATTAGTTACATAGTAGAATTGTAAAACGTTGTTACGATAAACTTAGTAGCTTATCCAAAATATTAGAGCAGCTAGGCTGGGAATCACTCAATGGAGCGATGGTTAAATTACAGATTGAAGCTCTTGCATACGGATTGGAAGGACTTCCCTCTAGCAGTGATGCTGAGAATGTATCATTACCCCCATCGTATTAAGGTAGGAGAGATCACGTCAATTAAATAAGAGAGATTAAGTATGGAACGGATAGAATTTAAGATGCCATCTTCTCCACGAACAACAAGGGATCAGAATAACATTGTCCGACAAGGGTAGGGTCGTGTTCGGGTCAACATTAGTCCAGTGTGTATTCAACCCCTCCCACACACCCCAGCGGTGGCTTGCAAGGGAACAAAAATATTCCAAATATCTCATTATAAAATATAAGGGGCATAATTCCAAATAAGAAATCAAAATGCAAATGAGTCCATTTTTAAACATTTCTTTATTCTATATCTTATAAACTAACATTTTAATAAAACACTAAATATATATTAATAAGCAGAAACAAAAGATATTATTTACAGGATTCATCAATTATTATTACTATGGGCGTTTGTTCGAATGCTTAATTTCCAGTGAATTCTGGGGGACCCAGACACTTCTCTTCGAAGTATGACATCATGCAAGACAGATACAACTGCTTCATGCTAACTTCATCTTCGAGATCTTTCAGTTCTCTGGCCCACGATTCCTTTAAGGCCCTCACATATTTTCTATGCTCATGTAATTCCATCAATCCGTTCTCTATGATGTACAAAAGGAACACATTTCGGCGTTCTAGTTCATCCAGCTTGAGCAAAAGGGCATTGACATTTCCTGTCAATGCCCTCTCCTTCTCTTCTATTGCCTGCTCACGTGCCCACACCGCCATTTTAGAAGACCACCGTTCGCCGCGGCATGGCTTCCGTCCGCTCGCATTCATCTCCTCGTCCTCTTCTGCTGCTTCGTGAATTGACGGGAGACGTCGCAGTCTACCGACGAAGCCGTGAGCACTCGGACAGGGAGTGAGAGCTCTGGTGGCAACCTTGAGTCGGCCAGCTTTAGAGGTGTTACTCGGTTGGTGGTCCTTTGGATGGTCTGCAGGCTCCCCTCCTTCGATGAATCTCTTCAGCCAGCCTGGGATCTGGAGGGCACATTCCTCTGTGGTTCCACTGTCTGAACCCGGCTGCTCTTCCCAGGTGAAGAATGCATCGGGCGGCGGTGGGGGCCGCGGCTGGTGCACAGTTGGGGGATCACTGAGGTATAATCTCCTCAGAGTCCCCAGGGACATTTCGAGAAGAAGGCTGAGGAAGTGCACGTTTCGTTGCCTCATCTCCGTGAGGCTGCGGGGTTTTGATCTGGTCAAAAACCAGACCCATGCACTCGCTTGTTTCCGTAGGTGGTCGGGAAGCTTTTGGATACACCGCAGGGCGTGCGACAAGCAATAGAAATATTCCTCCAGCACTTTCTTCTCTTTCTTTTCTTTCTTGCTTTCGTCGAGGGCACCACTTATATTGCAAGACGCCATTATCGCGAACGCACTTGCAAAGTACTCAATCTTATACCAAACGATAAAGCAAACCGAAAACTTAATTGCTCTTCACCACTAATAGCTTTTTGAGTATCGGTAACTACACATATGTTCTCGGCAGTAATGTTGCGATTGCTCCTTGGTTCCCATTGTTGTGTTTCCCGTAAACATGAATAAATGGCTGCGTAAAAATAATTAAATTATATATTTTATTATTTTTATGCCAAAAATTGAAATTCCGCATTTGGCATTGGAGATGTAATTACACCCCCCCCCATTTTACATTGGCAGGGCCGGCCATTGGCACAAAATGAAAGAGTTCTACTGTCTAAGTGACAGATTCAAGCATTCGTTTTTCCCGCGCACTATTCGCGACAACAATAAAAGGGGGAGCACTTAAAGAGAGTAATACGCACGCGCTGTCTCGTGTAAATATGGTTTTAAAAGATTAAATCCCCAATAAAAAACAGTCTCCGAGTAAAACTGTCTACCGCCCCTTCCGATCTTGTGTCGGTTGGGGTGCAGGCGAATGTATGCATTAAAAGCCTATTGTACCCGTGTTTGTGAATCGTTCGTCCGGAATGCGTGGATTACTAAATGGTAATGTGTGTCTGCATTTCGTGTGTGCTTTGTTTAAACAAGATCCAAGTAAGACGGTAGGACTATATAGAAACACTGTATGGTAGAGAACTTGAGCCAACAAAATTTGACATGGAAATGGAATGATAACATGTTTTTATTGTTTCACCACACTGGCTACGTTCATTGTTCATTACGTAGAATAGGAACATTGCGTAGAAGAAGAGGTCCAGGCATACTCAACAACTAGATAGAAAAAGCATTAAGAGAGATAACACTAAATAAGGGCGTTGGGGTAGACAACATTATTGCGGTACTATTGAAATGTTTAGGAAAATGTAGTAGGAGCACTCTCTATAGAATTATTCGTAGTATATATGAGGAAAGAATCTGGCCGGAAGAGATGTAATATCAATATTACTACCTATTCCGGAAAAGGCAAAGTCCACGTCTTGTGAGGACTACAGAACAATAAGTTTGATATCCCACGCAGCTAAAGTCATTCCCTGGATCAGCAACAAAAGGATAGAGAGTAAGGAAAATGATTACTTAGGGGATGATCAGTTTGGGTTCAGGAAAGGAAGAGGTACGCGTGATGCCATTGCAGTAATGAGATCACTAATCGAGAGGAATATAGAATACAATCAGGACGTTTTTGCCTGTTTTGTAGATTTCGAAAAAGCGTTTGATAGAGTGAATTGGGAAAAATTAATGCGTGTATTGCAGAAAATAGGAATGGATTGGAGGGACAGGAGACTGATCCGCAACCTGTACATGTCTATCAGACTTCTATCAGGTGCCAGTGGGGAACGGAGAGCCCGGATGGGCAGTGTTAGGAAGAGGGGTAAGGCAGGGTTGTCTATTGTCACTGTATTATCATTATTTCTTTCCCGTGATATGGTTGCTAGCTGGATCGCTATTCAAATAAGCGGACCATCTCTCGCGTTACCCTATGTCCTCAATTTTGAAATCGTCAACTAAAAATTTCTGCGTGAAGTTCTTCTGTCAAGTCCTTACACTCAGTTTGGACAATACTCTAGAGGTCATGGATCATAAAATATGAATGGGTTGGTGGGAAATGGTGGGTCATTGACTAATAACTGAAATCATTTGTTGAATGAATTTTATCGTCAATTAAGTGATTTGTAATATAAAATAATAAGGTATCTTAGAAGAGGTAATCCCTAATCTTCCAAGAATTAATAAACATTTCTTTTGAGGTATGGTTGAGGACGATACTAAGTACTATCATACAGGTTAGGGACTGTTTATGGAGATGTATATATATACATATATATTTTTTTGTTACAGGTACCCCTACCTTCCCCTACCCATTTGAATGTCACCAACCCCCTCATCCCTTGGCCTTTCCTCCTGATGCTACACCCCCTTCCACACACCATTTTGGTGACTCGCGGGGTATTTATGTAGATGTAGATGATAGATACTAGGTAGGAATCCATTTCTAGAACATGCAGAATGAGTTAAAAGACTTTGCGTTTCCTGTACGAAATAATTTACATTGTCGACCAGTTTCGCTCCACTTTAACGTTTACGTCCAATGGTAGCGCCCTGGTCCACGCTCTGGTCCAGATGATGCTGTAGTGTGGCGAAACTAGACAACAATGATAAATTCATTCCTCTGAAGACGCAAAGTCTTTGATTTTTTCTTCGGGAATAAACATTTCAAATAAATTAACGACGGGAAAATGTGGCGTCCCCGTGGTTGGATTGCTCTCTTGTCCCGGCGGCATCCTCCCGGCGATCTGGTTGTCAGCGCATTGACGATCGCTCCAGATTTAACTCCGGTCGCGGATTCCAGTCGGAAGTCGTCGATTGATCGACGGAAGATATACGCGTAGAATGCTAATTAAATCTGTAATTGATGGCTCGCGTGGCACGGGGTCCTTTCTCCGTCGCCGGGTGTGCTCGGCGCTTGGCGGGAGGGGGCCCGAGGGGGTGGTCGCGGCCTCGCCCCGCACCGCCGGAGTATTTCACGCCCCGCTGAGCCCCCCGAGGGGCGGACCACGCCCCTCGGTAATGGGGCCCTCCGCCCCCGAGGCCTTTCGTCCTCCCCGCCTCCCCATAACCGACGATCGCGGGGCGTGTCGAATCTCCGATCGAAACTCCGACGGCAAATCGAGAGGTCGAAGCGAGATCATCATCAGTCCTCACGAGAGGTTTCCACGTCGCACCACTACAAACCGTTCGTGTATTTTGAGCACCCTCCAAACCACCGCTGGGATGAGTGGTACGGGGTGAATATACACCAGACTACTTTTAACCCGAATCCCGAATATTTTTACCCATACCGCGGTCCGACAATGTTCATCTGATCCCTTATCGTTCATGGAAAAAATGACATTTTAAAACTATCTATTCTACACTTAATATTTCTAATTTTATTGACAAGATCTCTCCTACCGTAGTACGATGGGGCTAATAATAGATTTTCAATATCATCATTAAAGAGACCTTCCAATTTATGCAGGATATTTATTCTCTAATTTAACATTTGCGCCATTGAGTAATTCCCAGTCTAGCTGCTCATTATATTTTGGATACGTTACTCAGTTTAGCACAGCAGCGTTTCGCAAACCTAGCTCTTTTAAGCTTCACACGATCCAATTCGCAATAAATCAAACTCCGTGAGGATCCCAGACAATAGCAGCATATTCTAAACGAGGCCCAACCAGCGACAGATAGCATTTCTCGTTGATCTTTTCATCACACTTACCAACTACTCTTCTAATAAATCCAAATTTTTGATTACCTAGTGCACTTATTCCCAGAATGTGTGTTTCACCCAGGAGAGATCGTGAGTGAGGGTGAAGACTAATTACACATTTTATCGAGTCTGCACATTCCATTTCGGTGTTCGTGATGTAGTAAGCATTCGTTCGCCACGAGTCTTATGTATAACCTATGACCCTCCTCTCCTTGAGCGTCTTTCACTCATTCGAACCATCTCTTGACAACGCGAAATAATACTTATAAGCTACTCTTTCAATTCAAATTCATAAGAGGTAGGTAGAAGCCTAGTCGACATAGAGCAAGCAATGGATAGAATCTTACTCGTAGAGATTAAAGCAGAGCCGACGAATTTGGTCATTGTTCAGGTATACATGCCACCGAGCAACCACAAGGAGGGAGAAGTCGATGGGATATACGATGTAACTTGATATGGAGCGTAGCTATGTATGGTGCGGAAAAGTGGTCGCTAAAGCAGGAGGATAGACGTAGATTGGAGGCTTTTGAGAAATGTGGGTGAGGAGAAGAATGGAGAAGGTGAAAAGGACCTAAAGGAAAACAAATGAGGAAATACTGGAAATGGTGGGTGAGGAGAGGGGTTTGTTGTGAGATATCCTTTGGAGGCAGGAAAAATGGATGAAAGGCGTATTGAGCGGCAGTGGGTTGTTGAAGATGGTGATAGAGGGGAGAATGTTAGGCAAACGAGGAAATGGCAGGAACAGGATAGTGATGTTGGACGGGATGAAGGGAGGAAAGAAGTACACAGAGATGAAGAGTGACCTGATGTAGAGTAGGTTGCTGGATTGTGTTTTGTTAGGAGTCACAAAATATTTATTTGGTAGTTGTGTCCATCCACTAACCTACCTTAACCGGTAGAATACCCAAAAGAAATACTCTTTCAATAGTATAGGGTATCTTTCAATCTGTTCCCACTGTTCCGAAGTTCCGTCCTCTGACAAAAAGCCAATAATTCCGCTCGCATTTTTGCCTCACCGTCATCACTGATGATCACAATCCTACGATTATTTGATTCGCGCCTCTTTTAGTCATCCAACTTGCAACTTTTCCTTCCCCATTCCACGTACGCCGTCCGGGGGTACACCATCTTTTGTTTTCTCACGCTGTGTGCACATTGCCCCTTTTGATGAACGTCGACACACTTTTGCCAGGGCGGTGTTTCCGCGACTCGAAGGCTCCCTATCGGTAGGCGGAAGGGTACAGGTGCGCAAGCCTCCTTGACGGCTTGACTTAGGGTCACATGGTGGTGATATCCTTAGAGGCAGGGAGGATTTTACTAATGGGAATAGGAAATAGTCTGCTGGTGTCAATTCTGGATCTCAATGGTGTTTGGGAATCGTCAAGGTGTCGTTGCACGAGGGCTTTGCAAACAGAAATTGGACTCTGCTCTTCTTGGTCGGCCGTCCGAAGACCTTCGGGAGGACGAGTTTGGCGCATTTAATTTTTCACATCGCCAAATATTCAGTGGATGTGCCCTGCCATCTTATCAATTCCAATATATGACATTCAATCATGCGATCACTCTAAACCGACGACGGTCTGAATTCAACACTTCGCGCACACACGCCAGGAAAGAATTGCTAGCGATACTCTTTATTTGCAAACCTTGCATCCGTTTTTTCACTGTACTGTTTCCATGGCCTTCTCCTCGAATCTCTCCTTCGTTAGCTCCGCCCATCTCCCTGACGCTCTCTCATTGTGTGTGTCGCCATATTTCCCATGATCCCTGTCTTCTCCCGTAGCTGTCCTCATCGGCATTACTCGTTGACACGGTGCAGCATGTTCCAGATGTGTTTATAGTTAATCATCAGCGCCCTCTTGCGCGGATTTGGTAATCTTCCTTATTCGGTTGAGGCCAGACATACGTACACTGATTTCAAGGCAATACCCAGCGCCAGACTGATATTTAAATCTCAAGCAATGGAGCCTATTTCACCTTGTTGTTTATAAGCAGTCTAATTTGCCAATCTGTGGGCCTTTATAAATTCCCTCCCTGCGTCAAGGGGTGGTGGTCCTGAGTGAATTCAAGATCCCTCCCTCTTTCCGTGTTACGGTCCATATAGTTATCCGCAGTGTCTGGTTGCACCTTTAAAGCGACTTGCGTCAAAAACACATTCCTTGTCTTTGGAATTGTTAAAATGATGTGCGAATCTAATTTGGCCTTGACCTAATTCATGACTTGCATCGCCACGGGAATCATTTTTTTTCAGCGATCCTATCTCGCTTAGTTTTTATCACTTTTGATTTGTCTTACGATTTGTGTGGGAATCTTTGAAAATGGCATCATTAGTTTTCAGCTAGCTTCTTCGAAAGCACGATCGTGAGCCGTGTTCAGGATGTCTACATTGCGAAATACTCTGTATCCCCGAACTACTCTATCCTGGATGAAGGAAGACACTTTTCTTTTCCACGCAGTGTATTTTTATTACCACCGACGTTTCGTTTCAGCCTAAAATCTTCAGGTCCGGCAGATGTTACCCTTAAGTAGGTGGTAAGGAAAATACTGTATGTGATGAAGCTAAGTGTGCGCATTCATTAGGAATCATTGCCAACATGTTACGCCTGAAATTGTCTTATTGACTACTCTTTCCCCGGTTTGACATTCAACGCGGTGTCTTCGGCGGCCGAGTGTTTCCGTGGCGTGGATGGGCCCATCCTTGTCCCCCCCCTCCCTCCCTCCCCCGCACCCCCGGCTTCCCTCTCCCCCCTTCCCGAAGCCACTCGCCGTCACTCATCCACGCCCATGCTGAAAAAACACAATACCGTCACCAGAAAAAATGCAATAATGAATGAAAGGATCCCACCCACAATAATAACGATAATGATGATAGCCCCCTGCCATCATGTACCCCCACCCCCTCTTCCCCCACTGCGCCCCTGCCCCCTGATAGTCCTCTCTGGGTTTGCGCGGATCGAATACACCCGAGGCAAAGCACCCGGTGCTGGGTCTCCTTCACGGCTCAGAGCCTCACCCGCACCGGGAGGGCCCGCACCGCCTCGTACCTTTGATTGCCGGTGGAAGGGCCGTATCTCTTCTTCCGATTCGAATTTAGTCCTAAGTGCCGCGGGAATGGAGCCATCGCGAGCACTTAGTCTCTCGCTATTAGTTTTCTTCTTCTGGTTCCCATGTGGTCGTGCTCGATTCGCCCGCCTACTCCAATACTCTGCGCAGCGGAGAAAGCAGCCGACGTGGCACCCTGTTCACGCCGAGGGCTCGCGGTTCATTTGCCAACGGTGACTTGGCAAGAAGTATCGACGTCCATTTTCCATATCAATCAGGAGTCCGCAGACTACTGCGCCTACATCTACACAATACCCCCACAACCTGCCTAAAAGGCGTGTGGCGGGGGGGTGCTGGCTCACCAGCCGTGAAACAGAATAAGAACTCCAACATCTTACTCCACCTAATAACACCTAATCCGCTCACCCTTCCAAACTCCTCCCTAGCGCATCCTTCGTTATTTCCCACTATCTTGCGTACCTACAAGTTGTGGAATAATAAAAATTTAATAACTAAAAAAAAGAATGTAAAAATTCCTAAAAAATGACAAATATTAAAAATTGAATATAAATATATATAAATAAATAGATATATATAAACATATGAATAAATGAATACATATATATACCCCCGATCGCAGATTTCAGTGTAAAAGTACCCTTCCTCGATAGCTCAGGTGGTTAGAGCATCCGCCCGGCAAGTGGAAAGATCCGGTAATCAAGTCCCGGTCGAGGAAAATATTTTTACATTCGTGATCTGCTCACATCCGCCATCCCCACCTCTCTTGTGTTCGTCCTTTATATGTGTTCCTTTATCATTTCCCTTATCTCCATTGCAATGTCAATGATTATTTATTTGCCGAATGGCGGTATTTCGTGTTTGAATGTATGTGTGTATATATAGATATACAGGTAAAAGGACACTCACACTGTAGATGATTTAAGCTTTCGGCCTACCCCGAGGCCTTCTTCAGGTCTGACCTGAAGAAGGCCTCGGAGTAGGCCGAAAGCTTAAATCATCTACAGTGTGTGTCCTTTTACGTGTTATCTGTTTTATTCTGTGTTCTATTGTGCCGCCCAAAAGTTATATTGCTCTCGTGAGTACTTCCGCATCATCTATATATATATATATATATATATATATATATATATATATATATATATATATATATATATATATATATATATATTTGTGGTGGTGGAAGGGCTTGTGTGTTCCGATGACCCCTAGAGGTGTGCTGGCGGGAGTAAATATAATTGCTCCTGGTAGGGTCACTCATGCCAGATAGGTCGAAGGTCAGGAGCCAGACGAAAGGTAGCCCACGCAGCGTCTGTTCCTCAGTGAGGCGGCTCCAAAGGCGTCTGACCCCAGTGGGGCGGCCATTAAGTGATGGTGTCACGTTAAAAACACTATTGAGGAAGGCAACGGGAAACCACCTCAATCATCATTCCCAAGAAAATAATGATGGACGCAAAACAGAAATTGACTCCTGGGAACTGCGGGACTCGGTCCGAGGGGCCGTGTGTCGTGCCCGGCAGCGGGGGAGGCAAGGCTTCCGCGGTCGTCATCCCACGAAACCCTTGCAGGGGAGGAATAACAGCAGCAGGACAGAAGACGCAGAAGAAGACAAAGTAGGTAGAATAGGAACATGGAACGTCAGGACAATGTTGAGGACAGGAAAATTAGAAAATATTAAGCGAGAGATGGAAAGGGGTAATATAGATGTTTTAGGTCTCTGCGAGGTGAGATGGAAGGATAGCGGGGATTACTGGAGTGACAATTATAGAGTGATATACAGCGGCGGGGACGAGAGTCAACGAGGGGTTGCCGTAATATTAAATAAAAGGGTAGGAAAAAGCATAGTCAACATAGAGCAAGCCACAGATAGATCTTTACTCGTAGAGATTAAAGCAGAAGCGACGAACTTGGTCATTGTTCAGGTATACATGCTACCGAGGAACCACATGGAGGAAGAAGTCGATAGGATGTACGATGAGTTAGAGGATATAATCGCGTGTGTTCCTGTAGGGAAACATTTGATAGTGATGGGGGATCGGAATGCGACGGTAGGCGAAGGAAGAGATGTTGGTGAGGTGGGGGACTATGGGTTTGGCACGAGGAATGAACGCGGGGAGAAAGCAATTGAGTTCTGCAGGAGACAAGGGTTAGTCATCACCAACACATGGTTTAGACGCCACAAAAGGCGTAGGTATTCATGGAAAATGCCAGGTAATTCAGAAATGTGTCAGTTAGATTATATTCTGGTTAGGCACAGGTTTAGGAACAGTGTGATAAATTCGCACAGCTTCCCGGGAGCGGATGCGGACTCTGAACACAATTTATTTGTTATGAAATGTAACGTCCGTTTCAAAAAGATAAGGCAAGTATTTATCTTTTGTCTGTTCAACGTATATGTCGAGGAAATGATTAAGGAGGCATGGGTAGAACTGAAGGTAGGAATGAAACTAGGCGGGTGATTCGTATAGTTAGGTTTCTTGATGAACAGGCTTTCGCTTGTCAGTCTAGTAGTAGGGAAAAAATAGAGCAGGTAGAGCAGTGTAGGTATCACGGAAGTGTTTTGGACCAACACGGTCAAAGTATTAGGATCGTAAGGAGAAGAATTGCGCTAGGCAAAGAGGTTTTCACATGGAGGAGGGAGTTGATGACGGGGACGTTGAGTAGGGAGATTGAGAAAAGACTCGTAAAAACTTAAATATCGAACGTAGCTATGTACGGCGCGGAAACGTGGTCATTGAAGCAGCAGGATCGATGGAGATTTGTGACTTTTGATATGTGGTTGTTGAGAAGAATGGAGAAGGTGAAATGGACCGAAAGGAGAACAAATGAGGAAGTTGCAAACTAGCATTGAATCGTCTTTCTCCTAATGATTCCCACCCCAACTCCACAAGCATTTCTCTAACGCTTTTCGTGTTATCATAATAGTTTTTCAAGGAATGGGCTCCCCGGCATTGAACCTTCTCAATTTCCAAAATGAAGCCTTTTCCAGTCGGATCCCATACGCTACTTGGGACTTCGCTTAGTGGGGACTAGTCCCGTGTTTCCAGAAATCATTTTCTCTTTGTTGTTGTTCATATGACCGTGAGTAAAATAATTTAGGTGGTTTCCCGTTGCCTTCCTCAATAGTGTTTTTAACGTAACACCATCGCTTAATGGCCGCCCCACTGAGGTCAGACGCCTTTGCAGCCGCCTCACTGAGTGACAGACACTGCGTGGACTGCCTCTCGTATTGCTCCTAACCTTCGAACTATCTGGGTAAAATTATTTGTTGTAGTTAAGCGTATGTACTTGCATGTTTGTGGAGTGAAGGGAGGTAGATGTGTGTTTGCATGCGCGTCGAATGATGGGATGTTTCTATGAATGTGTGCACTGCTGTGGATTGGGGTTTGCATGTGTGTGTTGGTTTTGAATGCGGTATTTCTTTTTTCCTTTTTTGGGTGGTAACCTAACAACCTTTGGGTGGTAACCCCCGCCACACGCCCTTGCGGCGGCTTGCGGGGTATTATGTAGATGTAGATATCTGGCATGGGAGACCCTACCAGAAGTACTTACCATTACTCCCGCCAGCACAGCTCTAGGGGTCATCGGAACGCGCAAGCACTTCCACCACGTCAAGGTTGTAGTAGTTGTTCATAGGGATGCACGGATTCGTCCGAATGCTACACGTGGCTGGGCGATTAGAGACCTGCCTCGTGTCCCATCTCTCACCGAAGGAGTACCTCATGTCCGTAAGTCGGGCGATTGGAGGGTTGTATCTCGGGGCAAGGGTAAGGTAACGCTGCGGCGAGGATTGGACTCTGCGGAGGCAGACACCATCCCCGTCTTCAACAGGTGCCAGTTGCTGACGGATGACAGTGCCACCGTGCCTGCAGCTCCAACCCCTACTCCGAGGGTGCCGACTAGAGTAAGACATCAGTGCTCGGGAAGGGAGGGAATCGTTATATTAGGCAGTTCTAACGTCCGGCGTATAATGCATCCGCTGCACCGCAAAGTCCAACAGGGGGGTGTTGGATTCTTGTCGTTCTGGTGTATACCAGGTGGAGGGGTACCCCAGGCGACGCAGGCGGTGAAGGCGGCCGTCAGTAATGCGGGTTGCTCAAAGCTACGTATTGTGGCTCATGTCGGAACAACCGACGCCTGGAGAAAGCGATTGAATTCTGCAAGAGACAAGGGTTAGTCATCACCAACACATGGTTTAGACATCACAAAAGGCGTAGGTATACATGGAAAATGCCAGGTGATTCAGAAAGGTATCAGTTAGATTATATTATGGTTAGGCACAGGTTTAGGAACAGTGTGATAATTTCGCACAGTTTCCCAGGAGCGGATGCGGACTCTGACCACAATTTAGTTGTTATGAAATATAGCGTCCGTTTCAAAAAGATAAGGCAGGGGCGGCGGGTTAGGAAATGGAACGTAAAAGCATTAAATGGATTAACGAGGAAGGAGTACCAGCAGGCTGTAGAGAAAATAATGGATGACGGTAAAGAACTGAGTACAATCGAAGAAAAATGGGAATGTATCAAGCGAGGGATATCGGAAGCAGCAAAAGACACTGTAGGAACCATTAACGGGAAAAAGATAAGGAAACCATGGGTAACGGATGGGATGATTACAAAGATGGATGAGAGAAGAAGATGGAAAAATGCAAACACATAATTAGACAAAATGAAGTACAAAGAGTTAAACAATAAATTGAGAAGGGCCCAAATTAAAGCAACAGAAGAAGAAGAATGGTGGAAAACGTAATTCGAGGATATGGAAAGTTTACAGAAGAAGGGTGAAATTGGTGCCCTATACAGCAAGGTTAATTATTATTGGGAAGTAAGAAGGTAAGATCTGTGCTAACAGTTAAAGATAAGTGGGGTAATATAATAGTTGAACCAGGAAAAATCCAAGAGAGATGGAAGGAATATATAAAAAACCCTATATGGTAAAGAAAGCCGAAAAGGTTAGACATAGAAAAGGAACATGACGTAACAGAAGATAGCTTAGGTCCAGGCATACTCGACGATGAAATAGAAATGGCATTAAAGGAGATGAAAGCAAATAAGGCCATGGGGGTGGACAACATACCTGTAGAACTGTTGAAATGGTTAGGAAAATGCGGGAAGTAGGCCCTATATGGACTGATTCGTATTGTCTATGAAGAAGGAATCTGGCCGGAAGATTTTGTAAGATCGGTGTTAATTCCTATTCCAAAAAAGACAAAGAATATATCATGTGAGGATTACAGAACAATAAGTATGATATCCCACGCAGCTAAAGTTATTCTAAAGATCATCAGCAAAAGGATAGTGAGTAAGGCAAATGATTACTTAGGGGATGATCAGTTTGGGTTCAGGAAGGGAAGAGGTACGCGTGATGCCATTGCAGTAATGAGATCACTAGTCGAGAGGAATATAGAATACAATCAGGACATTTTTGCCTGTTTTGTAGATTTCGAAAAAGCGTTTGATAGAGTGAATTGGGAAAAATTAATGTGTGTATTGCAGAAAATAGGAATGGATTGGAGGGACAGGAGACTAATCCGCAACCTGAACATGTCTCAGACTGCTCAGGTGCGAGTGGGGAACGGAGAGTCCGGATGGGCAGTGTTAGGAAGAGACGTAAGGCAGGGTTGCCCATTGTCACCGGTGCTGTTCAACGTATATGTGGAGGAAATGATTAAAGAGGCATGGGAAGAACTGGAGGTAGGAATGAAAGTCGGTGGGGAATTTGTAAAATCGGTTAGGTTTACTGATGACCAAGCATTAGTGGCTCAGTCAGCCAAGGGGTTGCAAGCATTGCTGAGTGAATTGGAGGTTCAGTGCGATAAATATGGGATGAGAATCAACATTAATAAAACAAAGGTTATGCGATTTTCCAGAAGGAAAAAGGCTAAGCTAAATATTAAAATAGGCGGGGAAAGAATAGAGCAGGTAGAGCAGTTTATATATCTCGGAAGTGTTTTGGACCAATACGGTCAAAGTGGTAGGGACGTAAGGAGAAGAATTGCGCTAGGCAAGGAGGCTTTCTCAAGGAGGAGGGAGTTGATGACGGGGACGTTGAGTAGGGATGTGAAGACAAGACTCGTAAAAACTCTGATATGGAGCGTAGCTATGTACGGCGCGGAAACGTGGTCACTGAATCAGGAAGATAGACGTAGATTGGAGGCTTTTGAAATGTTGGTGTGGAGAAGAATGGAGAAGGTGAAATGGACCGAAAGGAAAACAAATGAGGAAGTACTAGAGATGGTTGGTGAGGAGAGGGGTTTGTTGAGAGAAATCCTATGGAGGCAGAAATAATGGATGAAAGGTGTATTGAGCGGTAGTGGGATGTGAAGATGGTAATAGAGGGGAGAATGTTGGGCAAGCGAGGTAAGGGCAGGAACCGGATAGGGTTGTTGGACGGGATGAAGGGAGGAAAGTAGTACACCGAGATGAAGAGGGACCTGATGTAGATTAGTTTACTAGGTGGGGAGTCACAAAATGTTTATTTGGTAATTGTGTCCATCCAAAAACCTACCTTAAACGGTAGATTACCTAATAGTAATATATATATATATATATATATATATATATATATATATATATATATATATATATATATATATATAAATCCCGCCATACGGCGAACAAATATTCATTCACATAGAAATAGAGATAAGGAAATGGGAAAGGAACACATATGAAGGACGTTAACAAGAGAGGTGGGGAAGGCAGATTTTAGCAGATCACAAATGTAAAAATATTTCCAGGTACGTAGTAAAGGAGATATGGAGATACTTTCCTGACCTTGAATCTCAAGCGACTGACCTCTCTCAGTCTTCGTCCCACCTATATACCAGCCCGATATCCTATTATATACCCCGAACACCTATATATACCCCGAATCCGAGGCCGAGCGGGCAGAGGGAGGTAGGACGGTCCGAGAGGGACGGTCGGCCGGATTCTGGTCCGAGGGAATGTACCTCCAGGTCACATTGCGGGACAAATCCTTTATTAGGTTCATATACAAAGCCATTATATCAGGAAAGGCAAAGATCGCCCCTCTTCCCCTTTGAAAATTGGCCAACACGGCCTGATTGTCCGAAAACACGTTCACCATGGTGTCGGGTTCCGCCACACTCAAGGCGTGGTGGGCCGCTATTAGAGCCGCCAGCGCCTCTGCTTCTAGTATTGGCCGCTCGGTCTCTAATGCCCATATTTCCGTTGTCTTAAACATCGGGATGGTCCACGCCGCCTGCCAAGGGGTTGCATCCACATAGACATCGAGTACGTAGTGATAATTGATGAACTTCCTTGGCTGATGCCAGACTCCGTCATTCCATAGGCGGGTCAACCATGTGGTATCGCGTTGTACTGTCTGAGTGATGAGGAACAACGGCAGGCGAAGCACATAAACACACCATGACACATATCCCGCAGCTTTGGGGATGTCGCGAGCGCGAATACGCTTGACGATTTCGATTATGTAATTAATGCGGCGTAGTGAATATTGAGTAAGCCTGAGGGTCATGGCCAAAGTGTCTATACGAACCCCCAGGTATTTGATTCTGGTTGTTGGCGCCAAGCGGCTTTTCTTTAAGTTAATTCTGATTTGCAAATCCTCGCGTAGAAATTCTACGACATTTACTATTAAGGGTGTGTGTTATCTTCATTAAACAACAACAACCAGTCATCTAGGTACGCAATCATAATTAATTTAAACTTCCGATACACTTCGTCTATCACCGCCCGCGCCCACCGCTGCATAATGGCCAGAGCGAGCGCGTGACCCATGGGTAGCCTTGTCCACACGTATGTTGTACCCCGGTGATAGACGCCGTAATTGTGCCGATGAGTCGGTTCGATCGGCACCTGCCAAAAGGCGTCGTTTAGATCAATCTTTACAAGTAGAGCTCCTGAAGGGATGGTCTCTAAGGCTTGAGCTGCGGATTTCCAAGTAAAAAGTGGTGTGCGTATATACCTCGTCCAAGCCGATAGATCCTGAATCACTCTGACTCCGCCCCCCCTGCTTTGAGGATGGCAATGAGGGGGAACGCATTGGTCGTCCGCTCCATAGTCAGGATGCCTCTGTTCACCAATTTCACTACGTACCTGATAATATTTTACCGGAATTTGAACCACGGACCTTCCACTAGCCGGGCGGATGCTCTACCAGTTAAGCTAATGAGGAAACTTAAGGTACACTGAGATCTGCGATCTTATAAAGCGCCCAAGTGCTCCGATAAGTTTTGGCGAAATATTCGCCGTATGGCGGGATTTCGCGTTTGAATGTGTGTGTATATATAGTATATATATATATATATATATATATATATATATATATATATATATATATATATATATATATATATATATATATATATATGTGTATAGAATGTATAAAACCTTAGACAGCAACACACAGCACGAGAACACATAAAAGAACACTCTTAATAATATCTTGATAATTTCGACGGACTCGAACTCCGTCTTCTTCGGAAGATAAGATATGACTGACTATATATATATATATATATATATATATATATAATATATATAGAACTCGTTTGTTCTGTGCCTTTATAAAAGTCTATATATATATATATATATATATATATATATATATATATATATATATATATATATATATATATATATATAGATATATATATATAATAAACCCCAATCCATCAATTTAAATTAAAAAATAAAATAACACAAACATCCTTAATATACACACTTTTTAAATGCACTCCATGCCTCCATTTTCCATGAGCCTGGTTATAGGCTCAATAACTTTGGCTTGGCTTGGCAAAACTAACGAATTCATGCCAATTCACAACCACAGAGACATTTATATTCTGCAAAACCAATTTTAACTTGCACGCATGCAAATTCTTATACTATCGACAAATGTGCACATGCACCTACGAATGAATATACCTTAAGTCTTCGTAACATTTAATATTCTCCTGACTTGTATTCTCCTAAATGTATTTAATATTTCTATGGTGATTTTGGTTTATTAATATCATGATTCCTCATTGCCCGGAGAATGAACGATTATTTGTATCTATCTGTACTGGATTCTATCTCCTTCATTTTGTCTTTGTTGGCTGATCTACCCATAGTATATTGTGGGGCCATAATAATTCCTTTAGTGTAAATATTAAACTCGTTTGTTCTGTGCCTTTATAAAAGTCTCGCTGTTTCTCTTGGCATTCACCTGTTAATTTTATACTGTTCTGTGTATTAGGTTTTCCAGAGCACAGAATGTTTGGACAGTTTTTAGGATAAAAGGAAATAATAAATTCGGGTCCAGTGAGCACTACTATATAAAGTGTAGGCGGCGAAACTGTCTGATTTACAGCAGAAACAATTGACATAATAGCTCTTAAAAACCTCATGTTTGTCCATCGTATCAACACAAATAGATGCGGGTCAGCTTGCTAGTGTACGCGAAATATGAAGTTAGGATATGGGCGTGCCTAGTAAAATATACCATTAATAGGGAAATGTTACGAATAGGGAAGAAGAACCAGTCGCCAATGGGCAACTAGGCAATGAATGGCGGAGACGAGGCGTATCGCGAATGGAAGGGGAAGGAATATCGGAGATTGATGGGGTAAGACCTCAGGCGCTGGGTGATTGGGGCGAATTTCGAAGTTGCCCAACAAACTGTGTGCATGAGGGAGAATTCAATTTTAATTGTCAATGCTTCCATTATTCAAATGAATGCCTTCATTCCAATGTCTTCTTTCTTTCTCTTCCAGGTAAGTGGTGCCCTCCTTGGTTGCCGCAGTCGATGGCATCTGCACGTTCGTGGGGTGACGGGTGTCCGGCGGCCTCGCCCTACCGAGTCACTGCCGCTGCTCCTCCGCATAAGTACGATCGCCTTTCCTTTTTCACATTCCCGTCTGCATTGCACTATTTCACGCCAAATTTAAAGTGTGTGGTCGAGCGTCCTCAAAGCAACCCATTCCATTGAGTGCGGATCGTATTTTTCGGAAGCGCGCGTTGGCCATCGAAATGTGGAGGATTGCAATCCAACTGAGCTGCGAGGATTCTTCTTCATTGCCCCGCCCAAGTTGCAAATACCACTGTGACCTATTGCGAAATATTGTACATTGTTTGAGGGCTGGACCATAATGATTCCATAAAGATCAAACTGTCCTGCCACAATTACATGAGATTTCAAGAGTATTTGTTAAACGTGGAGAGGAAGATTATTCGGGTGCGAATCGGTCGTGTGATGTGGGAGAAATTAAGCGACGTCAGCACATAACCAAAAGCTTAAGTCGAATCAGTCCGCCCGGATTGAATGAGGGTTTCGCTTTTAAGGATTACTAACATGCGTCTTTTTTAACGCATTGCCATCCAATTCTCAGGAGGTTTGAGTTAATGTATTTCTACGATTGTAATAAATAAATCTGTTATTTGAGTGTTTCACGTCATAGTTCATAGGATCCAGTCTAGACGATGTTTAAACTTGTCGACACACTTCTCCATTACCCTTTCATTCAACTCACTATATATATATATATATATATATATATATATATATATATATATATATATAGTGAGTTGAATGAAAGGGTAATGGGTAACCGACCTTCGGGTAGATTACTGTGTTTTATATTTTTTTTTTTTTTTAAGGTAATCTACCGGTTAAGGTAGGTTTTTGGATGGACCCAACTATCAAATAAACATTTTGTGACTCCCCACCTAGCAAACTAATCTATATCAGGTCCCTCTTCATCTCGGTGTACTTCTTTCCTCCCTTCATCTCGTCTAACATCCCTATCCTGTTCCTACCCTTACCTCGCTTGCCCAACATTCTTCCCTCTATTACCCTCTTCAACATTCCACTACCGCTCAATACGCCCTTCATCCATTTTTCCTGCCTCCATAGGATTTCTCTCAACAAACCCCTCTCCTCCCCCACCATTTCTAGTACTTCCTCATTTGTTTTCCTTTCGGTCCATTTCACCTTTTCCATTCTTCTCCACACCCACATTTCAAAAGCCTCCAATCTACGTCTATCCTCCTGCTTCAGCGACCATGTTTCCGCGCCGTACATAGCTACGCTCCATATCAGAGTTTTTACGAGTCTTGTCTTAACATCCCTACTCAACGTCCCCGTCATCAACTCCCTCCTCCTTGAGAAAGCCTCCTTGCCTAGCGCAATTCTTCTCCTTACGTCCCTACCACTTTGACCGTGTTGGTCCAAAACACTTCCGAGATATGTAAACTGTTCTACCTGCTCTATTTTTTTCCCTCCTATTTTAATATTTAGCTTAGCCTTTTTCTTTCTGGAAAATCGCATAACCTTTGTTTTATTAATATTTATTCTCATCCCATATTTATCGCACTGAACCTCCAATTCACTCAACAATGCTTGCAACCCCTTGGCTGACTGAGCAACTAATGCTTGGTCATCAGCAAACCTAACCGATTTTAGGAATTCCCCTCCGACTTTCATTCCTACCTCCAGTTCTTCCCATGCCTCTTTAATCATTTCCTCTACATATACGTTGAACAGTACCGGTGACAATGGGCAACCCTGCCTTACACCTCTTCCTAACACTGCCCATCCGGACTCTCCGTTCCCCACTCGCACCTGAGCAGTCTGAGACATGTACAGGTTGCGGATCAGTCTCCTGTCCCTCCAATCCATTCCTATTTTCTGCAATACACACATTAATTTTTCCCAATTCACTCTATCAAACGCTTTTTCGAAATCTACAAAACAGGCAAAAACGTCCTGATTGTATTCTATATTCCTCTCGACTAGTGATCTCATTACTGCAATGGCATCACGCGTACCTCTTCCTTTCCTGAACCCAAACTGATCATCCCCTAAGTAATCATTTGCCTTACTCTCTATCCTTTTGTTGATGATCCTGAGAATAACTTTAGCTGCGTGGGATATCAAACTTATTGTTCTGTAATCCTCACATGACGAAGCCTTTGCCTTTTTTGGAATAGGAACTAACACCGATCTCACAAAATCTTCCGGCCAGATTCCTTCCTCATAGATACTACGAATCAGTCCATATATGGCCTTTTTCCCACCTTTCCCTAACCATTTCAACATTTCTACAGGAATATTGTCCACCCCCACAGCCTTATTTGCTTTCATCTCCTTTAATGCCCTTTCTATTTCATCGTCGAGTATGCCTGGACCTAAGCTATCTTCTTCTACGTCATGTTCCTTTTCTATGTCTAACCTTGTCGGCCTAAGTTCTTTACCATACAGTGTTTCTATATATTCCTTCCATCTCTCTTGGATTTTTCCTGGTTCAACTATTATCTTACCCCATTTATCTTTAACTGTTAGCACGCATCTTGCCTTCTTACTTCCCGATAATAACTTAACCTTGCTGTATAGAGCACCAATTTCACCCTTCTTCTGTAAACTTTCCATATCCTCGCATTGCGTTTTCCACCATTCTTCTTTTGCTTTATTTGTGGCCCTTCTCAATTTATTGTTTAACTCTTTGTACTTCATTTTGCCTAACTCTGTGTTTACATATTTCCATCTTCTTCTCTCATCCATCTTTGCAATCATCTCCTCCGTTACCCATGGTTTCCTTATCCTTTTCCCATTAACGGTTCCTATAGTGTCTTTAGCGGCTTCCAATATCCCTTTCTTGATACATTCCCATTTTTCTTCGATAGTACTCAGTTCTTTACCGTCATCCATCATTTTCTCTACAGCCTGCTGATACTCCTTCCTCGTTAATTCATTTACTGCTTCTAAATTCCATTTTTTAGCCCGCCGCCCTTGCCTTATCTTCTTGAAACGAACATTACATTTCATAACAACTAAATTGTGGTCAGAGTCCGCATCCGCTCCTGGGAAACTGTGCGAATTTATCACACTGTTCCTAAACCTGTGCCTAACCATAATATAATCTAACTGATACCTTTCTGAGTCACCTGGCATTTTCCATGTATACCTACGCCTTTTGTGGTGTCTAAACCATGTGTTAGTGATGACTAACCCCTGTCTCCTGCAGAATTCAATTGCTTTCTCCCCGCGTTCATTCCTCGTGCCTAACCCATAGTCCCCCACCTCACCACCATCTCTTCCTTCGCCTACCGTCGCATTCCAATCCCCCATCACTATCAAATGTTTCCCTGCAGGAACACTCGCGATGATATCCTCTAACTCATCATACATCCTATCGACTTCTTCCTCCTTGTGGTTGCTCGGTGGCATGTATACCTGAATAATGACCAAGTTCGTCGGCTCTGCTTTAATCTCTACGAGTAAAATTCTATCTGTCGCTTGCTCTATGTTGACTACGCTTTTTCCTACCCCTTTATTTAAAATTACGGCAACCCCTCGTTGGCTCTCGTCCCCGCCGCTGTATATTACTCTATAATTGTCACTCCAGTAATCCCCGCTATCCTTCCATCTCACCTCGCAGAGGCCTAAAACATCTATGTTACCTCTTTCCATCTCTCGCTTAATATTTTCTAATTTCCCTCTCCTCAACATTGTCCTGACGTTCCAGGTTCCTATTCTAACTACTTTCGTCTTCTTCTGCATCTTCTGTCCTGCTGCTGTTATTTCTCCCCCGCAAGGATTTCGTGGGATGACGACCGCGGAAGCCTTGCCTCCCCCGCTGCCGGGCACGACACACGGCCCCTTGGGCCGAGTCCCGCAGTTGCCAGGACTCAATTTCTGTTTTGCGTCCATCATATTTTCTTGGGAATGATAATTGAGGTGGTTTCCCGTTGCCTTCCTCAATAGTGTTTTTAACGTGACACCATCACTTAATGGCCGCCCCACTGGGGTCAGACGCCATTGCAGCCGCCTCACTGAGGAACAGACGCTGCGTGGACTACCTTTCGTCTGGCTCCTAACCTTCGACCTATCTGGCATGGGTGACCCTTCCAGGAGTAATTATTATTACTCCCGCCAGCACAGCTCTAGGGGTCATCGGAACACACAAGCCCTTCCACCACGACAAGTGTGTTTTATATATATATATATATATATATATATATATATATATATATATATATATATATGTAGGTGTATATATATATATATGTTATATATATATATATATGTAGGTGATGGTAGAGCTCACCCGTGTACCAAGCCCGACGGCGTGTGAAAATTCACACATCAGGATAGGGGGGCCAGTTCCTTTCCCTGTGCCGGTTATGGTTTCCCAGGAAGATCTGGTACCCGAAAAATCAACTAGCTTGGGTGGAGCTGCAGGTGCCCAAAGTGCCTTGCCCGGGAATCGAACCCGGGACCCTCCGGTCAGTAGTCCAACGCTCTACCCACTAGACCACAGCGACCCGCTATATATATATATATATATATATATATATATATATATATATATATATTAGAAAGGGCATTAAAGGAGATGAAAGCAAATAAGGCTGTGGGGGTGGACAACATTTCTGTAGAAATGTTGAAATGGTTAGGAAAAGGTGGGAAGAAGGCCATATATGGACTGATTCGTAGTATATAAGTATGAAGAAGGAATCTGGCCGGAAGATTTTGTGAGATCGGTGTTAGTTCCTATTCCAAAAAAGGCAAGGTTACGTCGTGTGAGGATTACAGGACAATAAGTTTGATATCCCACGCAGCTAAAGTTATTCTCAGGATCATCAACAGAAGGATAGAGAGTAAGGCAAATGATTACTTAGGGGATGATCAGTTTGGGTTTAGGAAAGAAAAAGGTACGCGTGATGCTATTGCATTAATGAGATCACTAATCGAGAGGAATATAGAATACAATCAGGACGTTTTTGCCTGTTTTGTAGATTTCGAAAAAGCGTTTGATAGAGTGAATTGGGAAAAATTAATGCGTGTATTGCAGAAAATAGGAATGGATTGGAGGGACAGGAGACTGATCCGCAACCTGTACATGTCTCAGACTGCTCAGGTGCGAGTGGGGAACGGAGAGTCTGGATGGGCAGTGTTAGGAAGAGGGGTAAGGCAGGGTTGCCCATTGTCACCGGTACTATTCAACGTATATGTAGAGGAAATGATTAAAGAGACATGGGAAGAACTGGAGGTAGGAATGAAAGTCGGAGGGGAATTCGTAAAATCGGTTAGGTTTGCTGATGACCAAGCATTAGTTGCTCAGTCAGCCAAGGGGTTGCAAGCATTGCTGAGTGAATTGGAGGTTTAGTGCGATAAATATGGGATGAGAATCAATATTAATAAAACAAAGGTTATGCGGTTGTCCAGAAAGGAAAAGGCTAAGCTAAATATTAAAATAGGTGGGGAAAAAATAGAGCAGGTAGAACAGTTTACATATCTCGGAAGTGTTTTGGACCAATACGGTCAAAGTGGTAGGGACGTAAGGAGAAGAATTCCGCTAGGCACGGAGGCTTTCTCAAGGAGGAGGGAGTTGATGACGGGGACGTTGAGTAAAGATGTTAAGACAAGACTCGTAAAAACTCTGATATGGAGCGTAGCTAGGTATGGTGCGGAAACGTGGTCGCTGAAGCAGGAGGATAGACGTAGATTGGAGGCTTTTGAAATGTGTGGAGAAGAATGGAGAAGGTGAAATGGACTGGAAGGATAACTAATGAGGAAGTACTCGAGATGGTGGGTGAGGAGAGGGGTTTGTTGAGAGAAATCCTATGGAGGCAGGAAAAATGGATGAAAGGCGTATTGAGCGGTAGTGGAATGTTGAAGAAGGTAATAGGATGTTGGGCAAGCGAGGAAAGGGTAGGAACAGGATAGGGATGTTGGATGGGATGAAGGGAGGAAAGAAGTACACAGAGATGAAGAGGGACCTGATGTAGATTAGGTTGCTGGATTGGGTTTTGTTTGTAGTTACAAAATATTTATTTTATCGGTGTGTCCATCCAAAAACATACCTTAACCGGTAGATTACCTAATAATATATATATATATATATATATATATATATATATATATATATATATATATATATTTCTTTCTTTGAAGTGTCCACAATGTGATAATTTGGCGTGTTCGCCACTCTGGGGTACCAAAATATGATATTTTCCATGCGAGGTCAAATTGTTGAGTACACTATGCATTAACACAACATATAAATAGTAGAGTTGGAATATTAATTGTTTATTATGTGAAAGAATCCAATTCCAGAGATGGTGAGTTAAATGTTAGTTACTTTGATAGAAGTATAGAAACTGAAAGTCCTGAAACCGCCATATTGTTAATTTGGAATCATATATTTATTGACATTGTTGCCATGGACGTGCAACTGGGAGTAATGATAAACAAGTAAAACGAAAGGATATAGCGATTAGATGTACTCTTTAAACGGCTTTTGAAATTCATTTGAAATCACTATAGACTTTTGAATTTCTTCTTTTGAATTTAAATACCGATTACCTGAGGTTATTTTCTTTTTCACTCGTTAATGCTTCCTACCAAAATCATGGCGTTCAAAATACCTTTCCCAAATACATAATATTGTAATAAAAGTGATTTCTTCTTTGTTTATATCACACCGTGTACGACCCGGAATTTAGGATAGCTCCTGTGATCTGTTTTGAGATTTTTATGCAACTGCTCACGTTATGAATAAATTTATTCGTTGAAACATATTTTGGTGGGACGGTAACTGCGAATGCTGAAGGTTTATTACAATCTACGAGGGTCATCCGGAAAGTAGTACCCGTTCGTGAAATAACGACACAAAAGTAAATATTAACAAACATAAAAAAATTTATTTGAAAGAGGATACTTTAAACTACTTCTCAACATAATCTCCAAGCAAATTAAGGCATTTGTCATAACGTGTGACAAGTTTCTGTATTCCTGCTGCATAGTCCTTCGCCGCCAGCTCATTGAGATACAGGGTCACTCCTTCTTTAAGTTCTTCATCGCTGTCAAATCTTTTTCCTGCCAAAAAGTCTTTAAGCTTTGTAAAGAGATGAAAATCTGAAGGGGCCAAGTCCGGGCTATACGGTGGATGGTCGAAAGTTTCCCATTTGAATTGCTGCAAAAGTTTTTGTGTTATCCCAGCTGCATGAGGCCTGGCATTGTCATGAACGAGAATGACACCAGTAGACAATAGACCTCGCCGCCGATTTTGTATTGCCCGCCGTAATTTCTTTAATGTTTCACAATACGCATTGGCATTAATAGTGTCTCCACGGGCCATAAAATCAATAAGCAATACACCTCGTCGATCCCAGAAAATGGTTGCCATGAGTTTCCTGGTGGACAGAACTGTCTTGAATTTTTTTGGTTTGTTTGGTGAATGAGCATGATGCCACTCCATTGACTGTCGTTTACTCTCAGGTGATGCATAACAAACCCATGTTTCGTCACCAGTAATTATGCGAGTCAAGAAAGAGTCTCCTTCATCAGAATAATGTCCCAAAAACGTCAGTGCTGCAGCCATACGCTTGGTTTTGTGCTCATCTGTAAGCATGCGAGGGACCCATCTTGCACAAATTTTTGCATAATGCAGATGGTGTTTAACAATTTCATGAACAATTGTTCGAGAAACATTGGGAAAATGCTCACAGATGTCATCAATTGTGACGCGCCGATCGTTCCTCACGAATTCGTCAACTGAGCTCACCAGTTGGTCTGTAATGACAGACGGTCTCCCCGAACGCTCATCGTCGTGTGTGTTCCCCCTCCCCATGTTGAAGTTGCGACACCACCGCCGAACAGACGACTCGTCCATTACATTGTCTCCATACACCTGCTTTAATTGGCGATGAATATCACATGGGCGAACGTTTCTTGCATTGAGGAATTTAATCACTGCCCTCACTTCACAACTGGCGGCGTTCTCAATTTTTTTAAACATTGTAAACAATCACAGAAACAACACAGGCAATGCTAGCGTCACGCAACTTGGCTCAGAGAAGGCAGACAAGCCACTGAAGCTATCTGACCTCGTCCAGCGGCTACTCGCGTCGTCAGCACTTCATGCGGCACGAACGGGTACTACTTTCCGGATGACCCTCGTATAATATCTGCATGTTACTTAAGCTGGCCAGAAAATGCGTCTCTTTGTAGCCGAGATATAAATAATAAATTGATACATATCTACAGACTTTTGGAAAAATATTTCCCCAGCTAGTGTTAGACTCGATTTGCGTTTTTATCACACATTAACATTCATTGGAGTAATTTACGAGTAATTAAAACAATTTGCGTTATAGATCGGCATTAGAACAAAGCAGGTGGTCACTCTACTCCACCCTCGCCTGCCTCAAAGCGGCTGCGGAGGCGGTCGCACGAGGAGGCCTGCGACTGGGCCCGACCTCCTTCGAAGCAGCCCCTCCGGCGGTCAAACTGGATTTCCCCTCTTTTCCACCGCAACCCACGTTTACGTCCGGATCATGATTCCGTACAAATTGTACTTGTCATGACACATTAATTATTTTTAAAGTGCAAAAAATTGATTTTTTTGTCGGTTGCGCCTATTCGTTCCCCCGTCCATCCAGGTGCTCATCGCGCCAACTCTTTCGATTCCCGCCCCGTCATTCAAACGGCACTCTCCGTCGCCCCCAAAGGGCCCCCGGGGGCGGTTGCGCGGAGGGAGGAGTTTTATTAAGTGCACCCTTGCCCTCACGCCCGCTCACGATCACGTCCATTCGCGCCTCGGCAACGCGTGGCCTCCTTCACGCCTCCTCTCCCTTCCGTTCGTTTGTGCCTCTGCCCATGACACGCAGGAAGGAGAAGACTTGAGCCAGACTCTTAAGGCGTCGGGGAGAATGTTTTCACGTTTAGTGTTAGGCGCCTAGTGAAAAGGCAGCTTGATACCCTACGCAGTAGTACTGGCATCTATGTAGCTAAGAATAAAGAATAAAAAGATGATGTCCGAATGTAAATATTTCCCGCTTTCCCCAAACTACTACTATTTCAGTTGTCATGGAAATTTCTCATCCAAATAAGTAGCGCTCAGCAGTCAATTGGTCCATTCCAAGTGAATCTATAAAAGATATCGCCGCTACCGAGATGATACAACACGGATGTTATAGAATCATGACGACGTCAAAGATAAGATAAAAATATTGGCACGCGACAATAGAATTGAGATCCCATATGGTTGAAAGATATCTAGGGTGAATGCCAAGGAGTTTCGGAAAGAGTTGAGCGAATTCTAAAGGAAAACATTAGGCGAAAATTTGGCAGAGAATCCGAAAGAATTTTGGTCGTAGGTCAGAGAGGTTAAGGGAAATAAGTCAACCCAATAAGTTAATTCATCCAAAAACAATAAAGGCGACAGTTTGGAATAAGCTGATTAAATTTCTTCTTTCGAAGCGTCTTCACCAATGTCTCACCGAATGTTTCCGATAGCTTACCCAAATCGTGTCGGCCAGTCCAAAGTTGAAATACCATATAATGAAGTAGTGCGTTCGCTGAAAAATATTAAACTTAATAAACCCTCCGGAACCAATCAATACCCGCTCGTATGTATAAAAAACTAGCGTCGTCTACCTAGATATCATATTTTAGAAATCCCTAGTAGATCACATGGTTTCCAGTGATCGAAAAACGGCTAACGTAACACCTATATTTTAAAACGGAGAGAGGGAGGAAACGAGCAATTATCGACCTCTTTCCCTCACATCTATTTCGTGCAAGGTCATGGAATACAAGTTGCTAGTTCAATCGAGAGACACCTTGACAGGAGTTATTAATGCAAAACAAACTACACGGTTTCCCAAAGGGTAGCTCCTGCGAGACATAACTTGCGCCTTTTGTTCATGGTATTCTTACTTCGGGAGAGAGCAATGTTCCAGTGGACGCGATTTTTCTAGTTTTAAAAGAAATCTTTCGGCATAGTGCCTCATAATAAACTACTCAAAAAGCTGGAAAATATGACACAGATAAAAATATTCTGGCCCAGATAAAAGACTTTTGAAATGGTCGGGACGGATCGACGGAAGTCATTAGTGATGTTACCATTCAGGAGTAAAAGATAACATAATTCTTTATTATGTCCAGTACTATTACTCATTGTTTTTCTCCGATGTGGTGACGAATTATGCGAGAGAAGCAAGATCCCTTAAATGTTGGTAAAAAGTATGTGGAGATATAAATTACTTCTCGTTTTCGTCTGGTCTACAAATTTCGTGTGGAAATTACAGATGTATCTGTGGTAGCATTTGTATGTAATATACGGCGGTAAGTGATTACGAGGCATATGCGCGGAAAACCTGCAATATGGGTTTGGCTTGCAAATACTTTAGCATCTAGCTATCGGGCACTATCACCGTTTTGCCGCGTCATTGTTCGGACTGCAGTACATTGGCAACGATGTCCAGCAGAATCATCACATGTCCAACCGCCAAAGGAAACGCTACCGTCGCGCAGTCATACTCTGTCAGTACCCTATTACACTGCTGCCCAACTGATTGACCATCCGCACTGCCAACCACTGATTCCCCTCGTCGGCAATTAGTGTGTCCGCTGGCCCTTGGGATGAGAGAGGAAGCGAATAATATATTTGGTGGACGTGAGAAGAAGAAGAAGCCCCATTCATCGCGGAGCACTTCGCTTTCAATTACTCTTCCCTTGACACTAAAGGGCTTTAAAGAACGGTTTCAAAGTATCCGCCATGCCATAAAAACATAACACCTCCTCCGAATTCCCGTTTGAAAAAAACCGCCGTAAAAATACAATCATAAATCTATTAAGGCGGAGTTGAGAACGGTATCACATGCCGTTAGACGCTGGTAATTCGATCTAATGGAATGACACCCGCAGGAACTGATCTCGAGTGGCATGTTTCTGCACGTGTGTGTGCTTGTCTATATATATATATATATATATATATATATATATATATATATATATATATATATATATATATATATATATATATACATACACATACATATATACATATATACTATATTTATATATATACATACACATACATATATACATATATACTATATATATATATACATATATAAAAATATAAAAATATGTAATGAATATTTGTTCGCCGTGTAGCGGGGTTTCGTGTTTGAATGTATATAATCGTATAAATAATATAGAGTGAATTGGGAAAAAATAATGCGTGTATTTCAGAAAATAGGAATGGATTGGAGGGACAGGAGACTGATCCGCAACCTGTACATGTCTCAGACTGCTCAGGTGCGAGTGGGGAACGGAGAGTCCGGATGGGCAGTGTTAGGAAGAGGTGTAAGGCAGCGTTGCCCATTGTCACCGGTGCTGTTCAACGTATATGTGGAGGAAATGATTAAAGAGGCATGGGAAGAATTGGAGGTAGGAATGAAAGTCGGTGGGGAATTTTTAAAATCGGTTAGGTTTACTGATGACCAAGCATTAGTGGCTCAGTCAGCCAAGGGGTTGCAAGCATTGTTGAGTGAATTGGAGGTTCAGTGCGATAAATATGGGATGAGAATCAATATTAATAAAACAAAAGTTATGCGATTATCCAGAAAGAAAAAGGCTAAGCTAAACATTAAAATAAGAGGGGAAAAATAGACCAGGTAGAACAGGTTACTTTCAGGTCCTTTCGGTCCATTTCACCTTCTCCATTCTTCTCCACACCCACATTTCAAAAGCCTCCAGTCTACGTCTATCCTCCTGCTACAGCAACCACGTTTCCGCGCCGTACATAGCTACGCTTCGTATCAAAGTTTTTACGAGTCTTGTCTTAACATCCCTACTCAACGTCCCCGTCATCAACTCCCTCCTCCTTGAGAAAGCCTCCTTGCCTAGCGCAATTCTTCTCTTTACGTCCCTACTACTTTTCCTCTACTTTTTACTTCCACCTTTCCTCGCCGAACCCGCAACCCCCTCAACCCTTACCCTTCCCTCATGGTGCTACACCCCCCGCCACACACCTTTTTGGTAGCTCGCAGGGTATTTATGTAGATGTTGATGAACTTTGACCGCGTTGGTCCAATACACTTCCGAGATACGTAACCGTTTCTACCTGCTGTATTTTTTCCCCTCCTATTTTAATGTTTAACTTAGCCTTTTTCTTTCTGGAAAATCGCATAACCTTTGTTTTATTAATATTGATTCTCCTGCCATATGTATTGCTTAGAATGCAACGATAAATTTGAATGAGTCTGTGCCTGTGACATTGTATGTACGGTAGTTCGTCGCAACATCTTGTTCCTTTAAAAAAAACCCAAAAATATCAGTTAAGAGCTGCCGCGAAAGCTTAATTGGCTGAAGCACTCGTTTGGACAAAGATGGTTTCGGGTTCGAATCCCGGTCAAGGTGAATGATTTTTACACTCTGAGGTTGTTTCATTGAAATGCATGTTGGCGAATGACTTTGTTAAAAGTTATTGACGCGGCTTTTGCCGCAGTTTCTTGAAATTTGTCAATTGATTTGAATTCCCATTTCACTCGGCAGTGCTTGCAACCCCTTGGCTGGCAAAGCGAGGGTATCAGCAAACACAAGTGATTTTACGAACTCCCCTCCGACTTTCACTTCTACTTCCAGCTCTTCCTCTCCTCCTTTGTTGATATTGTTCTATGTTCATATTCTAATTTAGTCTTCTTCGTCTGTGTCCTCTGTCCTGCTGCTGTCGGTTTTCTCCTGCAAGGGTGATGACTTCTACGATGGTCACTATATATATATATATATATATATATATATATATATATATATATATATGCATATATGCCGCCGCTAAGGTGTGTGGCAGTGGGTGAATACGTGCCTGACATATTACGGTCGGAGGAATTACGAATATAAAATTAGAGAGATAGACTGCAAGACTGACAGGTTTAAATCTTCTTTTTTCCAAGAACGATAACAGACCAGTCGCAATCCCCCAGGAGTCTGTTCGACACAATAAGTACTAACCTCCTAGTTAGGGACTGCGCGTGGTTTTTTTATATGTTCCCCCCCACCTTCCTCCACCCATTTGAAAAACCCCATCCCCTTCATCCCTTATCCTTTCCTCCTGATGCACCACCCCCCACCACACACCTTTTTCGTGGCTTGCATGGTATTGATGTAGACGTACACACGAGATTAATTTTGACCCGAATTATTATATATTTCCCCCCACAGTGCTGTCGGACAGCCTTAATCTGATCCCCTCTAATTATTGGAAAAAGTGAAATCTTAAATCTATCTGTTTTGCACGTGATCTATCTAATTTTATTGGAATGATATCTATTGTCGTCCTGCGATGGAGGCAATAATGTATCTTCAAATTCATTGCGAAAGACATCCTTCCAATTTAGGCATGAAATACCTTATAATCTATACTTTGACTTTAGCGATTCCCAGCCTAGCTCCTCCAATATTTTGGATACGCTACTAAGTTTATCGGAAAAACTTTTCTTAAATCTAGCTCTTCTGCACTGCACGCGATCCAATTTGGCAACTAACCAACTTCGCGAGGATCCCGTAATATACTTGCAGCATATTTTAAATGAGGCCCAACCAAGGAAAGATAACATTTCTCTTTGACCTTTTAAGCTTAGGATATTGATAAATAACCCGCTTGGTCGTAAAATGCGCCATTACTGTGCATTTAGTGAAAAAATAAATATATACTGTAGCCGTCTTTTGTCTCGCGGTGAGCTCACGGAAGAGATTGATTGCGAATGTTGTGATGACGTAAAATTGGTCGTTTTTGAGGAAACAAAGGGTTCGGTGGTAAGGGGGTAGGCGGGGGGTGAGGGTAAGGGGGTGGGCGGGGGGGGAGGTGACGTGATGTCAACGTAATTTCGCTCGTGATTGTCGCAATGGAAAATCTTGGGGGCGGCGCGAGAGGCGCTGTCCGCGCGCCTCTTCCGTCCCGTGATTCAATCTCCCGGAGTTAATTCGGCAACCGGTGGAGGGGGAGGGTGACTCACCTCGAGACCGCGGCGGCGAGCAAAAGGGAAGCGGCGGAGGAATCCGCCGTGGCCAATTTGGCCCTCTCTATTTCTCCGTTTCAGTGTTTATCTCTTTCTTCGGCAGCCATCATCAAAAACCACTTATGTCATGTTTTCCCGAATGCAATTGGTGCTCGATCTCGGATCATTTGACTATTTTTGGCGTCTCATCGACGAATTTAAATAGCATCCGATGATCCGATTGTTTGATTAGTGCCCTAAAAATAATCATTTGGGTTATTTGAAGCTAAGTGTACATGTTTGACCATTACTTCAAACTAATAATATCAATTGATTAATGTTGAGTTGTGATTTTATATATTGTGGCTGAGGATCAACGGAATTCTGGCGGAAAAGACAGCGAGTTGTTGATTTGTGTGTGCTCAAATTAATGAAAGTGATCAGAAGCACAGGAAATGAAACTAATTAAAAGTAAGCCAATCGAAGGAAATGAGTCCAACTAAGAAATAAGTCTCCTCCCCCCTTATGAGACATCCAATACGCTCGCAAAGTGTTCATATTTAAACTGCCGCGCAAATAATGCCCCTTTTAAGTAACGCCTTCTCGCATCTGGTTGTAAAAAGTCCACGTTTGATCATTCGATTGTTCGGACTTTTATGTTGTGCAGCGTGTATCCTCCCCTTCAGACATTAGAGCGGATTGCAGACAGGTTATGGTTGTTTTTTTCAATTTTCAATTTCATTTTCGTTGCTACTGGAAGTGTTTAGGAGAGGAGTATTTCGCGTCGCAGCATAAAACCCTGGGATTTAATGCATCGTTACTATAGACGTGCTGCTCGTTTCGATAACGCCTTTCATTATATGTTTACTTACATCCTCATTGGCCGTCGCCGTCACCCGGGGAGACCTGGTGGCCTCACCAGATGGTGGAATTTCCCGTATCGTAACGGCCTACCAAAATCAATTCGACACCCCCTGCCAATTCCACCTCGCCTCGATTGTCCGCCCGGCCCCCTCGTCCCCGCCTCATGCGCTCCTGGAGAATTACTGGGCCTGTCGGAATTGTTCTTGAGGGTGCGTGTGGGAGGCCATTTCCACGGGGTGGTCGGGCTAGCATTTCGACTGCGGCGGGCGTCGAGGCGGGGTTGGGGGTGGCGGCGGAGCGCGGAGGGGGTTGAAATAATGACGCCGCTCCCGAGGCAGTTGCTTGATGGATCCCCGTTGCTTCATCTCACTCGCTCACCTGCTGCCACTCACCTTTGGTTTGACTGCGTAGTAATGATAATAGTTTCCAAAGAATCTCTGGCCCAGAAAAATGTCTTTTGCAGCTTTGGGGAATGTGGGAAAATGCATGCAACATGTTCGCAGGCGTGTTATGCTATGCAAAAAATTGACACCATGCTGCAGGCAAAATACCGTATATTTTAAAGCGTTGATATTATGGCAGTGTATCGCCAATAAACCTTCCCTATCCAACTAGAATCAAATTGTGGATTCAAATGCACAGCATAGTTTGTTACTTTCGTCAGTTAATATGGCGGTTAAGAAGAATATTTTGCACACGCACTCGCATCCTGATATGTTTTCCCGCGAAGAAAAGCGTGGTGTTGATTATTTCATTCTGAATGTGCGCGTAAATGTAATTGAAGAAGAATAAGTCGCACAAAGGTAACTTACATTTAGAAACCCCTTAGGGATGATCATTTTGATTTGAGGACTTCATCTGAAATGGTGCGTCACCAGTGAAAACGGATACGAAGGTAATTTCACCCCATATTAGTCATACCTCCAGGTTTTGCCATCTGACGAGTGTATAGTCATAATATGTGAAACGCGCATTCCTCACCATTAGACGTACTTCACAATGTTTAAGGTGAAATGATCATTTAGTATCGCGTCACCCACTTAAATAATAGAGAGTTGTGAATGAACGTCTTGGTCCTCATTAACGGCATCTACGTTCCCATCAAATGTTGGTGTCCTTCGAGAGAGGGAGCATTTCACTTTCATAGGGAACAGGAAATATTCTGCTGGTACCAAGTCGGAACTGTAAGGGGATTGGGGAATCGTCGCGATACCGTTGCATAAGGTCTTCGCAAGCAGACACTCAACTCTTCTCTTGGTCAGCCGTCCGAAGACCTTCGGGCGCACCTCACCTCTGGGGGGGGGGCGGAGAGAGGGGCAGGGGTCGGGGCGATAAGTGGGAGAGGAGGCGAAGTGATATATCGAAGGGGAGTAAATGTATCGAAGCGATGGAATCCCCGCTGCCCAGGCTGGAGCGGATCTGCATGGACTTTCGATTAGGGACAGCGGCCCAGCTCCCTTCGTGGTTAAAAAAATAACACACGCAGCGTATTTCGTAACTTAAGAATGAAGTTTGAATTTATTGACAGAATAGCATCTAGGTGTTTTGCGTGACTCCTCGCAATTCTGTTGATACCAGGGAGAGTCAGGTGAAAACTTTTTTGTATTTGTATTTTTAACTAATTTCTTTAATGCAAAAGATTCTCAATTATATCGTTCTCATATGTACTCTCCATAGTGTGCAATAGAAATGAATATCACATCTCTTTGAAAGTTAACGATGACTCTAGAAATACGAATACCATGGCTTTAACTACTGTACTTAGGTCAGTAGGGTCACTTGTACTTGGTGTGCCTGACCTGGTCAATAATAATAATTTAATATTTTGACCCGTTCGATTAGAATCGGGCTACTTATTGTCTCAATTTTGTTTTTGTGCCTTATTCCCAATTTGTTGGACGTTATGCAAATATATCCAAGGATAGCTTCCAGTTCGCGTCTTTCCTCGGCATTAATTGGGCAATAAAGTAAAGAGGTGTATTGCCGTGTCCACCATGCATGCATCCACACGCCCCCTCCTTTTATTCCCCTGTTTTCTTGAGGTTTGATCTAATCTCCCTCTGTCCTGTTAGAATTTTCGTAATTTCTTTGTAAGCAAGGGGAGTCTGTCTCTTGGAGAAGTAATGCTGTTTACCGTGTTTACGTATGAATTAATTGTAGTGGCAGAGATGAATCGCCAACTTTCATTGATTAATTCATGAAATCCAATTTTTCCATCCTCTTTAACTATTCATTAAAACAAATGAGAGTATGCTGTTCCTCTACAAGTGCATGTTGCAAATACAGCAGCCATCTTTACACCATTGTTGCACCATATTGTTGCTTTCTGGCATCGTGCTCCTAACTGTGGAACACTCAACCAACCATGGCTATCACTATTGCCAACTTACAGGCCTGACAGTGGGAAAACATTTTGAAATGTTAGTGCAATTTTAAGGATTTCAATTGATTCACCCTCGTAACTGTTTGGACATCAAGCTGAAACTCTTGGTGGATGTGTGTGTGTGTGTGTGTGTGTGTGTGTGTGTGTGGCAAATCAAGGGCAGCGGACCTGCGTTAGGGAGTGAAATAATCCCGGGGCCATCCCCTGAATCAGTCCTTGTCCTTGGCCCGTGTAGAGGTTTCCTAGCAGCAGAAGAAACTTGCCCATGACTCAATTAAAGGAAAATAAGTTCAAGAAAGGCAGCTATAACGTTCTGAGAAGATGCTTGCTACCGTTTTACCGGAGTGAAACGAATTCGTAGCATACCTTTCTTAACTCTCTTGTCAGACGGCTTAGCACCTGCGCACAATGACACGTTGATGATGAATTGATGCATTTTTCATTTTAAAAAGAAACTTATGCGAGAATGCAAGTTCACCTTTCAAAATGTTAACGCGAATACTTTTGGATTTGTGTCATTCTGATTCCATAGTCTGCGTCCATTCTTTTGGAAAGTTGCCTTAAAGGATGAGGAACTATTAGGAAATGTGAGGAATTGTGAGGAGCTCCCTCTCATACCTTCGCACACTCCGAGAGCACCTGGGCACCTGCACCTGGATACGATGGAATAGATTTCTACCTCGCCTCGAATGCATTGGAGATTCTTCGGTTAAGCATCATTAGTTTCAATATTTATCGCCCGGGAGTTCATGGAAACTGGTAATGAAAAAACTCGCTTTTTTTAAGTCCTTCCTCTTTTCGTAGCCTGTTTAAAAATAAGACGTTACTCGAGGTCTGTCCAGAAAGTAACCTCCGTTATGCTATTATCGATGTACCTGAATAGACAAATAGACACAGCACATTTATTAATTTCATCTCCGAGCTACATATCTCAACTTATTTATATACACATTTGCCAAATAGATTTTTACATTTTTCAACACTGAGTTCGCTGCCAACCGATGACGGCATCTCTTAAATTTTGTCGTCGAGACGAGCGTAAAACCTATTTAGTAGCCGAATTTTTCAGTGGTGTTTCCAGCAGAGTCGTAAAAATCTCTAAACATTTTTAAAGATAAGACATATTGCAAAACACAAATGTTGGCGAACTTATACGTCATTTTTTCAGGTGTAGTTCATTATGTCCACCACAGACGGGGTGGCCACTTCTGCCATAATAATCATGGACATTCGTCCGTTCACTCTTAAACGAGCGACAACGCTGACGCACAACTCTTGTCTCATCTCATCCCATTTGATCTGTAGAGAGCACAAATTTCCCAAATACCAATGTCAGTAGTTTTTAAGGTTTTTTCAATCAGTTAAGCTTAAAACGGAATGGACTTCACATTTGGTGATAATTTCAATTGCATTGTTCATTTTGACTCGCTATTGTATAAGCAAACGACAAGCGGCTCGACCTTCCAAGCACTGCAGCTGGAGGACTACTGACCTACTGTGTGGGACAATACAGCGACCATTCGGCTCTCTCCACTAATTCTTACGTTGCACGAAAACGGAATTTACTTCTTTGACAACCCTCGTATTACTTGGGGCTCTTTAACTCCGTCGAGCTCGACTCCCACCTCCTCGCAGGGTCGACCTCGCGACGCCCGTGCCTTCGAATGTGTTGCCGTGGTGGCTCCCTTGAATAGGAGCTAAAATTGTGTCTGCTGGGCGAGACTGTCAATGAATTCATCATTGAGCGCGTTTGACATTTGTAAGCAAACATAATGCCTTATTTTAATATTAGAACGGAAATGGTCTTTGGATTTCACTGCCATTATGTGAGTGAGAATTTCAATATTATGTTAAAACGGGTACCTGTAATTATCACGCTTACGCCAATCGAATTGCGAATCGCATTGCGTTTTAAAAGTCCTCACAAATATAAAGCGCTTATTTTTCAAGAGTATTATTTTTATTATTTTGTAATTTTCAACGCTTTTTCGGTGAATTAACTTTTTAAATATTATTTTATTTTAATACTAGTTTCATATTATTCTCGATTATCCTGCCTGCGTAAGCGTCGGAATGAACGCGTCTCTAGTGTAACGCTTCCCTGTCCTTCCTTTCCTGCGTCACTCTCAAAGCGCCGTGTGTCAAGAGAGCGTCTATCGAGAGATCAGTAATCGTTAATCGGCGATTTTCACGAATTATTTCTTTGATTCTCCTACCGTCAGCTCATGTGACTCAAGGTAATGCCGATCACTGCGGTCCTCGCCGCGAACATCGGTGCTGCGGCCATTTTTAAACTGAGGATGCACCACTGCCTCACTCCGCATTCATTTATTATTTCGTCTCCGTACACACTTCACAAAGTTTCCATTGAATTTCAGTTAGTTTGTGTCAGTTGTTTCACCAGTAAAAACCTAGTAACAGACCGCACTTCACGACTGGAGGAATATTCTATTGGAGCGCATATTTTAATAGTTTACAATGTGAGAAGATTAGAAGAACCGCAGTCTGCACACACAATACTGCAGCAGGATGCGTAGTACTGAGTGTGGGGACGTTTAGACACCAGGAATGTGGCTCTAGACCTACCCACAGCCACGCTAGGCCGAAACGTAAGTTACTTTCCGAATAACCTTCGTGGAGCATTCAAACTGGACGTGTGCTCGTGATGCTTGGCCTCTCCGGGTAGGTCAACATTCCCGCGCTGAGCATTTTGATGCATGCTCTGCGGGTGGCACTCATTAATCACCGAATGACGTCGCGGGGGCTCCGCCTCGCTGGACGCGATCGTTTTTTCACCGTTCGTCGCTGCAAGGAGCAGCATCATTCTGGGGCAGTTCATTGGTTTGCTATCGGAGGCGATCATCAGTAGACTCCGCCGTGGGATCGGCAACAGGTATCAGCCGATGGATGTCCACCATTAAGGAATGGGAAAAAAATATGTATGGGTACACGTGTCGCGTACGAAGAGCTCTAAAAGCCCATAGGTCAATTCTGTTCTTTTAAATTTAACATCTGATTCATGCAATTATTATTTTGCACACTCGTCTATGGAAAAACTATGAGCGCCAATCGATGCGAGTGTTAAAATTTCAAATGTTCGAAAACAGAAACAAGTTACGAACAACATTTTGAAACAATTGTTCCATGATCGCAGACACCTTAATCAGTGTCAAGGTGCGCACGTTTACAGAGTTTCAAGATGGCCTCCAGGAATGGGCACTGAAAACAAAAAACGAAAATGTAATATTGTTTGGCGTCAAATTAAAAATTGGCAAAAATGACTGCGTAGATAATATTTTTGTATGGAAAACCAGGGCTCTCTCTCTGGCTACCTGGTGAGGCGAACGTGCGCAGTTCAAATGTTTAGGTACGTGTACGTGTTCCAGCTGATAGCATTTATTATACGCCACTCTACTTAATACCTCGACACGACACAGTAACTTACGGCAAATCTTTTCACGTAACATCAGCCTCTGTAGACTCTGGAATGCTTTGCCTAAGGATATTAAAAGTTGCCTGTCACTCATTTCATTCAAGAAAGCTAAACTTAAATAATTCAACATTACGGCAACACTTCTACATAAATCTACTCCTATGCAGACATAGATCATCTCAATCCCTCTTTACCTGCATTTATGACCATCAGCATCATCTTGCCTTAAAACATGATATCTTATTTTACTTTACTATGTACGATATGTCGGTATTTACACACGTATTTAATATACTGCACTCCATGGTATATGTATTACCATATTGCATTGTACAGAACTGCACACTCTCATATTTATACGTATTTATTCTATTTTATTTATTTCTTACAATCTCACAGGTTTTTTACCCTCCTCCCCTTCTTTGTGGGTGTTCACTAGGGTCTTCATGCCTGACCTTCCTCTAAGGCTTTTCCCACACAATTACATCTTGTACTTATTTATTTTATTATGTGTATGCACTTAAACATTCTTTTCTTTTTCATTAAATTGGCTTTATAACTATTATTATTGTAATATACTTGATGAAGGGTTAAATGGGAGAAGGGACCTCATGGCCTCAATTTCGCCAGAAAAAAACACGTTTATCTAATTATATATCTCTATAGAAATTCTACCTTAGGCGCATTTAATTCGGAATGTTTGAAACTTTCGACGTGGCATGCGGACCCTGGACTTCGCATGAAGAACGTTGGGACTGCTTCGCCGCGCAGAGGGGTTATGGTTGTTGACGAATTCCAGCGTTCATTTATTCAGGTTCCGCTGTTCAACTCAATTATTAAATAGAAGCAATAATGATGACGTCTAGTCGTGGAAATGAGCATCGTGATCGCAAAGGTTAAAGAAGTTAACAGAACTATCTGTGTTATTCATAAATTTTACGTCATACCTTACCATCACGTCACGCCAAAGACGCTTGACGCAATGCTGCATTCCTATCAACAAATTCATGGCCTGAATTGAAATCCTATGTGACTGCGGGAGCTGTTAAATAGGTTTAACTGTTTCCCAGGCGGAGGGTCAAATTGAAATTACGCAATATCGGTCGAAACTTGGTCTCGTTCAATTTTGATTCAGAAAAAGGTTTGATATACAAGTTCTACTTATTGTATACCTGGAATCGTTACATTAAAAAATATGGTCTTACAAACAGATTTATTGATGGTTCGTTTTGTGGAACTTTAAAATCTAAATCTTAAACCATTCCATAATTTGACGACAGTGCCGAATTTATAGGTGATGTGTTTGTATGATCAAGTGGTTGCCACAGGCAGGTTCCTACAAAGAAGAATTTGACTTCTAAAAAAATGCTCATTAAAATTCAAATAAATGTCTTATCTGTCGAACAGTTAACGCCTACTATCCCAAAGAGATTAATCGGTGCTAAAATCCATGTTTTTTTATAATTCAGAAAGTCTGTGAATAGGCTGACTTGTCCACTCTTCGTGGTTTGAAATGGATATATTTTCCTTTTCGCGTTAATTTTTCAATGAATGCATAATTATTTCGCTTTTATGTCCTTGAATACAAGCCAAATTATGCCAATGGCAAGCTGCAGAAATTGTTCTTTTTGCATTTCTCTGTCTCCCAAGATGCTGGTTATTTTTGTCAGCTGCGGGGGCCAAGCAAGGACGGCGCAGGACATTTTGATTTTCCGAAGAAACACTGTTGAAAGGCCACGCCCATCACGACCGATTTGCAAGCGCGCATCGAGCTTGAATTCCACCTCTCTCGGGATGAACGCTGTTCCAAACCCACAAGCGACAGACAACATTTCTCTTTGAACTTTTCACATTTACCAAGTACTCTTCTAGTTAATCCTTATGTTTTGTCACCTTGTCCACATATTCCCCGCATGTGTTTCACTCATGGGAAGTCGTGATTGAGGGTAACGCCTTTAAGTATTTAATTGAGTGTACCCATTCCATTTCGGTGTTCCCGATGCAGTGGGCGTTCGGGAGGGAATTGCTCTTTTCCCAAAAATTCATCACTACGCACTTTTTTAAAGTTTAATTGCTTCGACGTGACGTAAATAAAGGTATGGGAATGGCAATAGTTTGCAGCGTTTTGCAGTCATTTGCAGTTGGGCTCTTGACGAGTCATCGGTCGTCGCGAAACTTGATTTGTGTGGGAACGCCGTCAGCGAGCCGCCCTCGACGGCCGCAGTCGCTCGGTGGGCCGGGTCTCCCTTGTCCTCCTTCGCACGGACGGCCGCATCGCAATACGCGCAGTTGGCAGGAAAAAAAGGCAAATTCAGTCCGGAAGTCGCTCGCTCGGTCTGTCTCCGCGCGATGAAAGTGAAGTGCATAAAATAAATCGAACGAGAAGGAAAACCTCGGCACGAGTGAGAGGTTAGTGCACTCGCGATCGCAGCGCCAACCAAGCGCTGCACTTTTTATCCATCGAATCAACAATTCTGTTCGCGTTCCTCGTCCCACCGTCAACCGAACAAGAAGCTCTTCCGCTCGCCCCCTCCATTCTCCCGATTAGCCCTCCTCCCATCCCCTCAATAGGGACCAACATTGTCTTGAGACATGTTTCAATATTAATGATATTTTAGTTCGATAGTCATTCATTAATTACTTAATTCAATGCTTCCCTAATATTGATAATTTTCTTCCGACGTTTGATTCGTTATCATCAAGTAAGCTTTTATTTAAATATTCTTAGTATAAATACGCTTTCGTCTGGGATAAGGTTGATGTAGGGTCGTTATCAGTTCGGCCTAAAATGGCCAGCAGTGTATCGGACAAGAGCAGATTCATGTTTGGTTTTGCACGCCATTTGGTCTTCCACTTATCTATTCGGGTTAAGAAGGGCATTTAACCATTCTGCTTTGAGGAGGATTGGATTCGAGGCATGCGTATGATGATTAGGCGGGAGGAAAGGGTCGGGAGGAGGAATGGGAGAAAATTCCGCGCATCTCATATCGTTAATGATTTGGTGCATCATTTTGTCGATGATTTTGAATCGGATACGAGGAAGATAGGAAATACGTGTTGCATCTGTATCGACAATTTCCATGGATTTTTGTCAGCCTCTACTTTGTGCAGCGACTCCATATCCATCGCTCCTCTACCAACCGCGGCCCTTCCATATTCTCCCCTCCCCTAACCCCTGCCCTCCCCCCTCAACGGCACCCCGCCCCCGTGGGTGAGCGCCACCCACACTTCACCCGTCATTTTACATGAGTAGTTTTAGGGGGGGGGGGGGCGAATGGCAGCTGAGGTGATATGACCAATTTGGCATGGACAGAAAAGGATGAAGGTTTGAGAGAAACCCGGCGTCGGGCATTGGCCTACTTTTGACGTAATGCGCCAAGGGGTAACACAGTTCAACGTCCTGTCCAACGGACGGCGCACTCACTTAGAGAAGGCTCCACAAAGTACTTCAAGTAGGGATCGGGATGTCACTGACAAATATCTGTGCCCTCCAGGATTCGAACCTGGGCCCTATGCGATACGATAGCCACCGCACCACCTCGATTCCCTTATTTTACGTGAATGCAATAGAATGGCAGATCGAAAAAAATATGTTGGTTGTGCAAGTATCTTTTGCGAGAAGACTGAAACCAAACCCAAGTTGAAACTCGCATAACCACGTTGTAATTTGCAAAAACAGCAAATTGCAATTCTGTTTTCAAATTTTCAATTTGCAAAAAGCGTTAAAATGTAGAGGAATAGATTTTTAAAAAACCACGAATCCTGGCATATTTTTTAAAATTTTTATAAAACCAGTAAATGTAGAAAACGAGGGAGGTCGTATCCCACGACGACGGGAGGTTGTCATCGCCACAAGCCGCCCGACACGCGAACCCTGCCACCAACGGAATGGCATTTATTGGTATGCAGCTGTATCGATAAATCGGGATGCTCGATTTTTTTCCAATGAAAATTTTATTGGTTTCGATTCAATATTATCGAAAGACATAAACTGTTAAAAATCGATCACCGATATGGAAATCGCGGAGAATGTTTCCTCAAACGACTGTTTGATTTTTAGATTTACCAAGGAGAATATATTTTAGTCACGGAACGCATTATGCGTGCCTTCTCATATAGTAAGTCATTATATCTTTAAAGTGTGGACATATTATTATTGAAACATATTATATTGCAGTGCATATACTTGTACGTCAAAGCCCGACCGAAGAAGGGATTGGTTGGCGTGGGGCACCTCTCTCGATTCGCTCAGTGGGTTACGTCCCGCGCGCGATGTCCGGGAACCGCCGCACCCTTTCGGGGTTCGGCCACAGGGGTTCTGCCCTCGACAACGCGCCCTTTTTCCTGGGAGGCCGATCGTGCATCATGCCTCTGACCTCATCACCGCCCCCGAATGCGTGGCCTTCCCGTGAATCACGCGCCCAATCCGCATTCTCCGTCGACAGCGTCGCAATCGACACGCTGGGGGCGAACTGGGCGAGCGAGCCCCTGACCGACGTCGGTATTCAAATTGGTGATAAAATATCGCAGTCGGGGCTTTACTATGCATATTCGTGAGAATGTTTTGTCTTCGGTATAGGCTGTCGAGGAGAACGTCCTGTAAAAGTATATAAACAGTAGGGAAACACTCAGTCTCCGAAACGTCCAACAATGATATTTGGATACTGCGAAACTGTAAAGCAGGGCCGGCCCAGAAGGTATCTTCCCAGTGGCGCTCGCAGCGAAGAATGTCGACTCGCAAGAAAGAATCTTCTTAACAGATTCTGAACCCTGGGGAGAGAAGTCAGTGCGATGGGTGGCGTGTGGCACTTCGACATAAACACCCCGCGATCCACCAAAGTTGTCCCCCTGCCACACACCTTTTTGGTGGCTCGCAGGGTATTTATGTAGATGTAGATGTGTGTGGCACGGGGTTCAAGCACCAGGTGGGAAGGGTGAGTGATAAGGCATAGAAGGAAGGTGGAAGGGAAAAAATATTCGTCAAAAAACTATCAAATAAGTTTGACACACATTTTTCTGTAGAAGGACTCGGTTCAAAACAAGAGTTAATTCAGTCAATAAATTAGTTATTTGTTTTACGAAAAGAGGGAATAAAAATGAACCACAACTATAAATATACGACAGGCCTCCACCATAACAAGGCAGGTCACGCATCAATTGAAAAGTAAGAAGGGGAAATTCTACATGGACGTGCAACTCATGGTCTCCGCCCCTCATGTCTAAGTGGGGAATGTGAGACACCGCTGTAGGCGGGCAGCGGATGACGTGAGGCTCCAACGGAGAGAGGGGAACGAGGGATGGAAGGAGAAGAAGCTTGGACACAAACAAAGCTGGGTAGGCTAAGTTCATTTTATGTTATATTTATCGGGAATTATTATCATATTATGTGCATCGGAAAAATTGTGGAAAAATAGGGAGTGGAGAAATGTAAGTGATCTCACTCTCTGAAATTGACTCTGAATGACTGTCATTTTGGAGAAATGAGCTCCGTTTATTTTCAAATGTGCGAGTCCTCCGTTCAGTGGGCCTCTCATCTCTCCCTGCGTATCCTCCGTCATGCATCGCCGCCGTCACCCCTTCGGTCTAATTCTATTTCATCCACACCCACCCCCACTCCCCTTCTGCTCACTCCCCCTGTGGGAGGGAGGAAGGGTGCTCCACCTCACTTGTTGCGGTCTTGCCAAATAAGAAGAGGCGTGTGGAGATCCCCGCGATCAGATGCCTTCGGGCGGAGGCGAGCTGATCCGTATTCCAAGCAGTGGTTCGCGAAATGTAACTATTAGCGAACAATTTGCACCATCAGCGGTGGCATTAAACGTGCTGGATCTAGGCATGAAACCATTCGTAGGAAGTGCACGATTCGAGTTTGAGACGTTCACTGTAACCGTCTCGTCTCACCTATTCGAAGATTGACAATCATAACACCACGCATCCTAGGTGTCATTTGCCAACACTGAGGTATCTTCTCCCAGGAGAAAAAGATGCATGTGTCCGAACCAACACTGATCTGGGAAATGTAACATAAGTTATTCAGTGCTGTGTATTCACAGTTTCATGAAACGGAATTCAATTCAGTACATTCACAGTACTGTACGAGTAAAATAGAATAAAATTCGCGCGAAGAAGTTGGGGATAATCTTCGTTTTAGGCTAGGATTTTAACAAGGCTCCGTTGAAAAAATAATGCTTTTATACAAACAGCACGTGTGCCTACTGGTATGATGAAATTGTGGACTGTAATTGAAAGGCGAATCACTCGTACTGGATCGAGGTATTTTTCCCTCGCCATTATATAAATGCAGCAAGAGCTATCAGGTGAAGTCCACAAGGGCTTCACCGTGAGAACATAAGACTAAAGACAAGGCGATATGAAATAAATAACTCCGGGAGATGGCGGCCATAGTCCATGAAATCCGCAATTCTTATGAATGGACTCGTAACGGACTCACGGAGGGCCCTCGCAGCCGAGACCTCGGAGAATCGGATCGATGGTCCAATCGAACATACGGATGCGGAAAAGTGCAATATTTGAGGATGAAATTGATTGCTATTTCATTGCACTTTTGATTGTAATTAAAAAAATATATTTTTCTTAATTCAGATATTGCAGTGTCAAATGCAATAAAATCCTTGTATCACTATATTTTTTTGCCTCGCTTCGAAGTGGTGAACTGGCGTTTCCTGTTCAGTTATTGACGTTTCAATCAGTTTGGGTGCGTACCATTGTCTTGATTCAACCAACGCCGTAATCAAGGTTGTCTGGTTGGTCGGTTTGATAAGTGCGGAAGGATTCACCAACCAAAAAGTTTGTTGGTGAATCAAAGAATGAGGAAGTGATCAGAGGCGGAACCCGGGCCCTCCGGTCAGCAATCCAACTCCACTGGTTTAACACGCCCCCTGTTGTCTGAATAATAATGGAGTGTACTTATTTCTTAAACACCCGACGGGAATCCGAATGATTTCACGTCCGGCATCGGAGAGGGATTCAATCTTTGTTAATTTCGAGGGTAATTTGAAAAGTTCTCCGAATGGAAGAGAAAAAGACGAATTACATCAGTGAAAATTTTTTTATTTATTTTTTCAATGCAAGTCTCCATTGTTCCAATGTCTTGATCCCATTTCGAAAATTAGATTCCTTCAGGCCTGTGCAAAATACCCGTCCGCTTCGGCTGTTAGTTCTTCGTTTGAAAAAAATGTCCGTCCACCGAGGTAATCCTACAACCACATTTCTTTCGCAGGTGCGCGGGAGTCCGCCCCCACCAGGGCGGAGGGGGGCGGTGGGTGGGCGGGGCCTCCCCCTTCCTCCAATGACATCTTTTCTTAATATTCTGACGGTTGGAATAATTTTAGTGTCGCTTTAATAACCGTTTCGGTCGCAGCAGTGCCAACCAATGGGACGTCACCCCGTAGGTCGATCCCGTTTCCGCGCCCCCCCTCACACTCGCCCGCCCACGCCTCCCTCCAACATCCCACCCCCGCCTCCCCCCTGGGGTACCCGCCGTCTCTCTGAGTCACCCTTCTGCTTCTGTTGGCGCCCCGCTCCCCTGGCCCTCTTCCAGTGCCGCCCCCTCCCCCACGCGCCCAGAGGCGTGAGCCGCCAACGCCAGGGGAAGGGCGCAGCTTGGCGTCCTTCCTTGGGCCCTCGAAGTGATTAACGAGGCGATACAAGTGCTACCTAGCATATAGTATGCTGTGACCGGATGACAACGGGATTTAGGGTGGAGCAGGGTTCGCGACTCAGCGGCGTAAAACCCCTTGTATCGGATTAGCGAATATTTTGCATCATGCGTACATGGTATGTCCGTCCCATGGACTTGGTGAACCCCCTTGAAGTGGTGCAAGGGCTTGCGTGTTCCGATGACCCCAAGAGCTGTGCCGGCGGGAGTAATGAAGGTGCTCCTGGTAGGGTCACCCTTGTCAGGTAGGACGAAGGTTAGAAGCCAGAGAGAGGGTTGTCCATTATCCACGGTGCTGTTCGACTTATATTTGGAGGAAAGGATTAAAGAGGCATGGGAAGAACTGGAGGTAGGGATGAAAGTCGGAGGGGGGGAATTAGGTTTGTTGTGACCAAGTTTTAGTTTGTCAGTCAGCCAAGGAGTTGCAATCAATGCTGAGTGAATTGGAGGTTCAGTGCGATAGATATGGGATGAGAATCGATATTAATAAAACAAAGGTTATGCGATTTTCCAGAAAGAAAAAGGCTAAACTAAACAGTAAAATAGGCGGGGAAAAATAGAGAAGGTAAAAGTTTACGTATCCCGGAAGTGTTTTGGATCAACACGGTCTAAGTAGTAGGGACGTAAGGAGAAGAATTGCGCTAGGCAAGGAGGCTTTCTCAAGGAGGAGGGAGTTGATGACGGGGACGTTGAGTAGGGATGTGAAGACAAGACTCGTAAAAACTCTGATATGGAGTGTAGCTATGTACGGCGCGGAAACGTGGTTGCTGAAACAGGAGGATAGACGTAGATTGGAGGCTTTTGAAATGTGGGTATGGAGAAGAACGGAGAAGGTGAAATGGACCGAAAGGAAAACAAATGAGGCAGTACTGGTGATGGTGGTTGAGGAGAGGGGTTTGCTGGGAGAAATCCTATGGAGGCAGGAGAAAATGGTTGAAGGGCGTATTGAGCGGTAGTGGAATGTTGAAGACTGTAATAGAGGGGAGAGTGTTAGCCCAGGGAGGAAAGGGTAGGAACAGGATTGGGATGTTGGAAGGGTTGAAGGGAGGAAAGAAGTACACAGATATGAAGAGAGACCTGTTGTGGAGTAGGTTGCTGAATTGTGTTTTGTTAGGAGTCGCAAAATATTTATTTGGTGTGTGTGTAAAATCCATGTAAAATCTACCTTAACCGGTAGAACACTTAATAATAATAAATGGCCCGAATGGAAAATATCGGGAAAAGATTCGTAAACATAGATTTAACTCAGGTATTGCGACGATACCTCAAAATTCTTTAAAGTGCATCCCGTGAGCGTCGACATACTTTTGACAGCCGTACCTTTCCACGACTCGAAGTCTCCCTGGTGGGCGGAAGGTGCGTAAGGGTACAAGCGTGCAAGCTTATTTGACGGCCATTAAGGATCCCATGGTGTCCGTTGAGGGATGGTGAAAAATACTTTTTGAAATAGGAAATAGTCTGATAGTGCCAAGTTGTGACACTTTTGAGGTCGGGAAATCGTCGCGTTGTCATTGCAGAAGGTCGGAGCAAGCAGACACACTTCACTCTGCTCTTTTGGTCGTCCATTCAAACACCTTCGGGAGGACGAGTTTAGCGCAGATCTTTCGCCTAGCCAAATTTTCAGAGATGATAATGATGTGTGCACTGTTATCTCACCAATGCCATATATGGTCTTCAATCATTAGTACACTTAACCGACGCGGTCTGAATTCAGAGCACTTCACGCACACTTCAGGGAAAAATGGTTACCGATACTTTTATTACAAACCTTGTGTATTGTTCATCAACCCGTTTAATTTAAAACAAGGGTTTTCATGATCGCACTGATTAATAAAACCCTCTGGGTCCAAATGAAAGCATTTCAGTGTATTGCTTCGGGCTTGAAGGATTTGGCTGGAACGGCTTTGCAACTGTCGGTAGGGGAGAGGCAGACTCCATTTTATCTTCGTAATTGACCACACGACATTTACTGAGTAGTTTTCATGGTTTATGTCTGGAAGCGATGCTCGAGGTAGTTCGTTGACTGGGTGAATGAACGGATTCCATGGCGATTGCACCCGCACACCCTCCTTTCCTTCTCCCTCCTCCGTTCCATCTTTTCCGCCTCGTGCAACAAACTTTTTCAACCTGCTCAGTGCTGTTCGGACGTCTCCAGCGGAGGTTTTTCGGAAATTTCATCGGACTCCCATGATCCAAATCAATAACGGAATCTCTCTCCCCGAATCCCGTAACCAGAAGTGTTATCGAATATTTTTTCTCGATCGATTGAATCCTGCTAGACTGCCTTTTATCGGCTTGTGGAGCACCTCACCGATATCGATCGGAAGCTTTTTAGGGCCTCGGAAGTGTGTGTCGTCTATTGGAAAACATGACCGGAGGGACAGTGGAAAGATCCGATCTGATTTACTCCCACATGTAGTCGTGCATATTCGACGTTTAATAGGATGAAAGGATGCTGTGGAAGTGTTCTACGCGATCAAGATTGGGATGATAAACGATACCGTGGACTGGTTGCTCTTTCCCCGCGGAAGATGTAGCTTTCCCCGCGGTATGTGTGCGGATTGGATTGGATAATATATAATGGATTTTAAGTGATTCCTAGATGCAATGAAACGCACACGCACGCCTCTCTTGAGGAAAGTATCAATGGTTTCCATGTCCAGACGCAAAAATATAAAAAAGGGAGGTGATAGGAATTTAGTCACGTAATATCGAATTCCACCGCTGACGTCGTGAGAATCGGCTTGAACGAACGCCTGAGAAAGTCTAATTTCCGCGCCATTCTTTTAAATTTCGCTTTCATGCGCTTCTTAAAAACACTATCCATTTGCACCGTAAAATCTTATTATATTATTGACGTTGCAGTCCCCAGAAATTCACTGATAGAGTGTGTGGCATGGGGTGATTGCACTTCAAACTGCATATGACCCAAAATGCTTACCACACATAGCGCGGTCGAACAATGTTATTCTGATCCCTTATCGTTCGTGGAAAAAGTGACAACTTAGATATATATGTTCTGCACTTATTCTCTCTAATTTTACAACATGATCTATCCTACCGTAGAGCGATGGGGGCAATCATAAATTTTCATTACACAACAATAGGGAGTACAATGGGCTTTTAAAGCATGCATTCGCCTGCACCCCAACTGACACAAGGTCGGAAGGGGCGGTACACAGACGCCAGACTCAGAGACTGTTTTTTATTGGGAATTAAATCTTTAAAAACCATATTTACACAAGACAGCGCGTGCGTATTACTCTCCTTATGTGCTCCCCCCTTTATTGCTGTCGCGAATGGTGCGCGGGAAAAACGAAAGCTTGAATCTATCAGTTCGAAAGGAGACCTCTTTCATTTTGTGCCAATGGCCGACCCTGCCAATGTAAAATGGGGGGGTGTAATTACATCTCCAATGCCAAATGCGGAATTTCAATTTTTGGCATCAAAATAATAAAATATATATTTTAATTATTTATTTTTACGCAGCCATTTATTCATGTTTACGGGAAACACAACAATGGGAACCAAGGAGCAATCGCAACATTACTGCCGAGAACATATGTGTAGTTACCGATACTCAAAAAGCTATTAGTGGTGAAGAGCAATTAAGTTTTCGGTTTGCTTTATCGTTTGGTATAAGATTGAGTACTTGCAAGTGCTATCGCAAAAATGGCGTCATATAATATAAGTGGTGCCCTCAACGAAAGCAAGAAAGAAAAGAAAGAGAAGAAAGTGCTGGAGGAATATTTCTATTGCTTGTCGCACGCCCTGCGGTGTATCCAGAAGCTTCCCGACCACCTGCGGAAACAAGCGAGGGCATGGGTTAGGTTTTTGACCAGATCAAAACCCCGCAGCGTCACGGAGATGAGGCAACGAAACGTGCACTTCCTCAGCCTTCTTCTCGATATGTCCCTGGGGACTCTGAGGAGATTATACCTCAGTGATCCCCCAACTGTGCACCAGCCGCGGCCCCCACCGCCGCCCGATGCATTCTTCAACTGGGAAGAGCAGCCGGGTTCAGACAGTGGAACCACAGAGGAATGTGCCCTCCAGATCCCAGGCTGGCTGAAGACATTCATCGAAGGAGGGGAGTCTGCAGACCATCCAAAGGACCACCAACCGAGTAACACCTCTAAAGCTGGCCGACTCAAGGTTGCCACCAGAGCTCTCACTCGGCGGCCGGGTGCTCACGGCTTCGTCGCGAGACTGCGACGTCTCCCGTCAATTCACGAAGCAGCAGAAGAGGACGAGGAGATGAATGCGAGCGAGCGGAAGTCATGCCGCGGCGAACGGTGGTCTTCTAAAATGCCAGTGTGGGCACGTGAGCGGGCAATTGAAGGGAAGGCGAGCGCATTGGCAGGAAATGTCAATGCCCTTTTGATCAAGTTGGATGAACGAGAACGCCGAAATGTGTTCCTTTTGTACATCATAGAGAACGGATTGATGGAATTACATGAGCATAGAAAATACGTGACGGCCTTAAAGGAATCTCGGGCCAGAGAACTGAAAGATCTCGAAGATGAAGTTAGCATGAAGCAGTTGTATCTGTCTTGCATGATGTCATACTTCGAAGAGAAGTATCTGGGTCCCCCAGAATTCACTGGAAATTAAGCATTAGAACAAACGCCCATAGTAATTAATGACGAATCCTGTAAATAATATATTTTGTTTCTGCTTATTAATATATATTTAGTGTTTTAATAAAATATTAGTTTATAAGATATAGAATAAATAAATGTTTAAAAATGGACTCATTTGCATTTGAATTTCTTATTTGGAATAATGGCCCTTATATTTTATATTGAGATATTTGGAATTTTGTTGTTCCCTTGCAAGCCACCGCTGGGGTGTGTGGGAGGGGTTGAATACACACCGGACTAATGTAATGCACTCGCGGCATGTTCAAGCAGCTTGCATGTGATTTTGAAGATAATATTCACGAAGTGATATTCGTTGCTCTCTCCGATCTCTCATAAATAATGTGTGCTCAGCGTAAGAAAACGCAGCCGTGCAGCCGACGACGCGATAGGATTTTCGAAAGTATTGTCAAGCAGGAGGAAACGTGTCTCGCTGGCGTTTGCAGTTTGAAGGAGGGTCATTAACATTATTAGTCATAACAGAGAACAAATGGTAATAATTTACACCAGATGAGTTCAATAGTAGGACCGGGTTTCGATGTAATTCATGGAAAACCGATCGAAAGCTGCTGCCTCCACATCACGCCTGAAACGACTCAATTTGCTTATTAATCCAAGTATATGTTTGTCAAAAACATAACCTCTGACATCATAGATATTCACTGACAGATTCCTTCACATTTAGAATAAAGAAATTACATTACCCCACCGATAAATGTAATTGACCCGTGCTGGAACAGGTAAAAGAATATAATTTCTTGGAGGTAATCATCGATCAAAATATTAGCTTTGGTGAACATATTTATTTAAAAATTCATAACATATTAAATTACCTCCTTCGTCAAGTTAACCACATTATTTGTTTTGTAAGTTTGAATGTCATCAAGGTGGTGTATTTTGCACTGGTTGAGATTATTTTAAGATTGGGATAACCGTCTGGGGATCCACTGGTTCTACAAAAATTAATATACTAAAAAATAGACAGCAAAAAAAATCCCAGGGAGAAAATGTCTGAGGATAGATGAAAAAATATAAATATTCTCGAAGGAAAAAATATGTTTCAGAAATAAGGAATTCTGCCTTTAGACAGGCTGTATAGATATGCCATCTTAATGGGAAACTATTTTATGACAAATATAAAATACGTAATTAAAAAAAGGAATAACCATTAAGGGGCAATATTAAGTATTTACCAAAAAATTTCATACAAGTCAAGGTAGGAGAAAGTTGGAGGTTACCTTTAATTTTTGATGAATTATCTAAAGATTTAAGTATATTACAGTCATTAATCGCTGTGAAAGGGAGAATAAAAGACTGGCTATTAGGTACAGAGTGGATTAGGGCTTGATACAAAACGTGACATAGAATATATGTAGCTTAATAATTGCATACACTTTATCATTTTTGTTTACAAGGCACCACCTGCTGTCAAGCCAGACCTGACTGCCTTAGCTGGACCATAATGAGTGTTCCATTTATAATATTTAATATATACTACTATTTTATTTAGTGATGATGATCATGCTACTATAGTATATTATGAATATTGTCTTTAATTGTATGTGGAGTTGATTGCCTGTAATTCTTTGTATATGAAATTTGATGAAGGTTATACTACTAATGTATATGAAAAAACAACAATAATGATGCGATCATGTTCGAGCAGTCCCGGTTTTTCATCGGTGGCTGCTCGGGGAGTTTTTTTGTTCGAACATAACATATTTATCGCTTTCCGAACGCAGGGAGGCGTCAAAAACCAGAAAAAAACCACAAACGAGCTCCTAAAAATGTTATTCAGAGTTGAGGGAATCATTGTGGCCCGGTTTCCTGGCACCGGTCCCCGACGCTTCTGCCAAAAACCTCCTCCCCACTCCAAGACGGATTTCAAGTCCTAAAATTGTCATCATTTGGACTTAAAACTGCTTTCTGGAATGACAAAGAAAGTGAATGCATTACCCACGCCTAGGGTGCTAGGTTTTTTAGTCTCTCCGTCTCCTTCGGCTTATTTTTGGGCCTGACCTCATTTTTCGCAAGCGCAAGGGAGAAATGTCAAATTCAACTGAAAACGGGAGGAAAGTGTTTTGCTTGAACTTCGCTGAATCGATTGCAAGTTCCCACAATTGCGATATTTTCCATTCGACTGTTTCGCTCATTGAAAGAGTACAATCAGTCGACTTCGGTTGCTGTTTTTCGCGACGCGGAGGATTCCTTCCCCTCCCGAGACACACCGGTGGCAATCGGAAATGAGAAGTGGGCGGGGCGAGACTGGCCACACGCCGATCATTTGACTCCAGGAGATTCCAGGAATTTCCAACTCGCTCCGAGCCTGGAAAATTACGGTAACAAATACACACAAATACCACCCGATCTGTGCCCAAGTGTAGTCCTGGAAGGCTTCATAAGATAATGTATGCATTTGAATGTGGTGACATTCGCAATGGACAACGAATCTTAGTCCAGTTCCAGAACAGTTCACGTTGCTAATGTGTTGACAGCGCGATTTTTAATATTAACGTAAATGAAGAATTTTTCCAACCAATTTCCTGGAAACTTTTTGGTGTCCCCGCGAACGTTGTTTTTGCGCAATTTCCCGCCGTGTCTTTGAATATCAATTAAAAATTGGCAATTTTCCACAAGATAAAATGTAAAACGACCGGGTTCAATGTAACTATACCATCAGGTAACAGTCAACACTCAGGGTCCAGTATTTATGCTGAAAAGCAAGTAAGGGAAGTGTAGTGGAAAAGAGGGAGGGGAGGTGGAAGGCCGCATGGGTAACTAAGTATGTATGTGGGTGGGGGAGGGGAAAGGGGCGGGGAAGACATGGTAACTAGGTGCAAAGACCTTAAAAGGTCCGGAGAGAATGTCGTGGCTGGATAGAGGGGGGGGTGTCCCGCTGAAGCTGTCTCCCTCGGAGCGGCGCCATGCTCCTAGGGCCGTGGAGGAAGCGGATGGCGTAGTTACATTGAAGCAGGTAGTATTAAATTTTATTTCGTGGAAAATAGCCAATTTTTGATTGATCATAAGATTCCACCATGTCACGCCAGAAACGTCTATTTTTAGTCTTTGATGATGTTTTCTGTGGCCTTAAAAATGACGCAGTGAAGACGTTAAAATCGATTGGTTTCAATGAATTGTTTTTACGAAATGTCCATCACCCACTAGTAGTCATAACTTACATCGCTTCTGCGCCTATGAAAGGCGTTCCGCGAGTGCAAGTTAATGCACGTCCCACATCCACTCTGATGCGTTGCCTCTTCCGTTAAACGTAAAATCATCGCCACATGGCTGGGTGACCTCATTCGTTGACGCCGAAGTCGGTGACAGTGCTCTTGGTTCAGAAGAATACGTTTTTGGTCTCACTTGCAATAACTCTTGACGACCCATCGCCCTGTGCGGTTGCTAAATTATTTCGTCACTAACCTTCCAGCGAGAGTTGTTGTCCTCTTTTTCGATGGCTAGGAGACTCACGGTGTGAAGACGGGGACGAATTGATCGCCAGGAGCAGGGACGATTACTTTCCGGGAAAGGCGAGGAACGTGCGTGGCAGTTGGACATGAAATATGGGGAAAAAGTTAATCGAACTGGGAGGAGCGAATTGACTCGAACGAGTACGTGAGATTCCTCCTCGTGGCGGACAGGCTCTTCCTCCTGACGGACTGACGGGTCATTAACACATGGTGTGATAGACGTGCATACTAGGTACCCTGCGAGCCACCGCTAGGGTGTGTGGCAGGGGATGATAGCACATCAGACTACTTTTGACGCAAATTACTTCTCCCTCATAGAGCGGTCGGAGAATGCTATTCTTATTCCTTATTGATGGTGGAAAAAATAGCATCTTAAATCTATCTGCTCTGCACTTATTCTAATTTTTATTGACATAATCTCTCCTACGATGTCGTATTTCAACATCACTGCTAAAGGGAAGTTCTTCCAATCTATGCAAGAGATCTGTAATTTAACTTCGTGAATAATACCCAACCTAGCTCCTCTAATAATTTTGATGCGGAAACCATGATAGTGAAAACAATGGATATTTGTTGGGCAATTTCGACACAGAAAATGGTGGGGAAACGGACAATTTGACTAAAATACGTTGGCGACTGGTTTTATCAGCCGAGAACTAAAGCGATCCGTTGGTAAGCTGTAAGAAAACCTCTGTCCATTTTTATCTCAAAACTTTCGGACTAGCACTTAACAGAAAAACCAAAGTAAACTAACTTTTAATAATCAAACCACTTTACTTTTCCACATAAACTTTTTAATTTTTACAACCCAGGTTTCGTTATAGCATAACATCATCAGGTCACCTGATACACTTATTACTTAATTTAAAAAAATTACACTTTACATATCTTAAGCTAATATTCCTCAAAATAGGACCCTTGTGAGTCGATACACTTGTTCCAGCGGCGTTCCCATTCCTGGAACGCTCCCGCGAAGGCATCATCGGGAACCTCTCGAAGACACGTCGTCACGGCCTCTTTGACGGCGTCCAAAGTCCCGTATCGCGTTCCTTTCAAACTCCTCTTTATCTTCGAGAACAGAAAGAAGTCCGGTGGTGCCAAGTCCTGGCTGTAGAGCGGGTGCGGCAGCGTTGCCACGCCGTGCTTGGCCAAGAAGTCCGACACGACAAGCGCGGTGTGAGACGGCGTATTGTCGTGACGCAGCCGCCAGATGTTTTTGATCGCTGGCCGGACGCGGGCGACTCGTTTTCGAAGCCTGTCGTGCACTTGGACGTAAAATGCAGCATTTACAGTTTGTCGTTCAGGTACAAATTCGTAGTGGACGACTCCCCTTTTGTCAAAAAAGACTTATTTGTCAAGAGACTTATTTTCCGGACGAACCCTGTACATTCTCCAACTTGCACGGTCGATTTGATAAGGTACCAAGTACTCGGCTAGAGTCCTTGACGGCGCGTGAAATTCGCACATTCACGCAGGAGAGGGAGGCCAGTTCCTGTCCCTGTCACGCCCAGGAAGGTCTTGTACCCGAAAAATCACAAAGCTTGGGTGTAATTGAGGGAGCTCAGAGACGTGCCCAAGGATCAAATCTGGGTCCCCTGGTTCAGCGTTCTATCCACTGGATGTTCCTTTTAACATATTGATACAATTAGCAGGTAATAGATTCGCCCTACGGCGGACGGACGGAGGTAGCCGATCGATTTCGGGCCAAATAATGAGAGAGATTCCGTCTCTCTGTTTGCTTAAGTTCAGTGATGTTCTAAATTCATAATATGAAATGCCAAGGCGTAAGTCGGCCCCGCGCGGGACTGATGAGCAAGCCGAGAGCGCGCAATTTTCAAGATCTCCTCGGTGACCATTAACCGCCGGCTTTTTATCTTTCCGTATTCCTCTGTGTATCTATTTCAAGGCCAGAGAGAAAGCTGCATTGCGTAATTACCGCAAACGATCACTTAATCTGCGAATGCGTGAGAGTTGCTGCTGGTGTGTGCAACTCTTCCCTTTGGTTGCCTTTTCCCATTTCCGCGTCTTTGGCGATGAGGAGTAATGACAGCGCAAAGGTCGACGCGGACTGGTTTGGCCCCGGGGAGATACCTCTTGGGAAGAAGCGGCGGTCCTGGTCGATCCCGCAGTCAAATTGAGCGTCGCGTGGCGAAGACGTCATTGACGGGACGGTTGCCGTGGCTGCGTAAACTTCCCAGAAGTCTATGGACATAAAAAAGAAGGAGGTTGAGGTTTTTACAAGGCTGGACGTACCTTCCCGTGCTTTCTCGTGATTCTTGGCGGTTGGGAAACACTGGGTGGGCACCATGATATCAGCCAGTGATTTCACGCAGAATTTATCATTACTTTTATTGCAGTACATTCAGTTGTTGTGTTATTAAAACGATCATTTTTGGCGACTCTTCGCTGCGAGTTGGCCCCATTCATTTGACAAACCACGAAATAATGTCCCATTTATTTGGAAAACGGCAACAATATTGAAACTTTGACAAGGTGCACTCCGCGGTAGCAGTGCATTTCAGTCCAGTAATCTAAGAAAGCAATTCGCAATAGCTGACCATGGATTGCAATTGTATGCAACGGTGAAATACTGGTTATGTAACGGGTTATTTGAACTAGTTTCTAACTATAAACATTTAGGGAAGCTCTCACAGCCGTAAAAATTATTCCCTGTGTTGCTTCACAGAGGTGTCTTCTCTGACCTTTCACACCTACATGCAGCCCTTCTACACAAGGTCTTTTACGGCCATCGCTGTGGACGTCATTTTTTCTCGAGTAGTGTTACACCATGAGCGTTGCTGAAGCATGGTAAGGCTGGCGGAGACCCACTGTAACGCAAACACTTTCCGTAACTCCTTTTGGGGATATGTACATGTTTATCGGAGTCGCTGTGCCCCGATTCAGTGTACTGAAGGTACTTGGTTGTATAAAAAGTATCGGGAATAGTTTCCAATTGCGGAAAAATAGATTTATTTCAGTTTATTTATGTCAATTCAAAGCGTATCCCTTGAGCGTCGACGCACTTTTTCCATCCACTTTTCCAGAGTACAACGCGTGCAAACTCCTTTGACGGCACTTAGGATCGCGTGGTGGTGGTGGCCTTTGATGGATGGTGGCCTACACTTTTGGGAATAGGAAATAGTCTGCTGGTCCCAAGTCGGGACTGTAAGGCGGTTGGGGGATCGTAGCGATTTCGTTGCAGAAGGTCTTTGCTAGTAGAGGCAGCCGACTCTGCTCTTGGTTGTCCGTCAAGACCTTGGGGACGAGTTTAGCGCAGATCTTTCGCATCGCCAAATATTCAGTGATGTTGGTGTCCACTGTCATCTTACCAATGCCAACAATACGATCTGCGATCATGAGCACACTTAACCGACCGTCTGGATTCAACACTTCACGCACACATTTCGGGAAAAACTTGTTACCGATATATTTTTCAACAAACCTTGCTCCAACTCCTGCGCTCATTTCTGTTGAAAATATTTGAAAATTTAGAACGCATTCCATAAAAAAATGATAGAACAGTTCTTGAAACTAAAGATTCCTGATGAAAAATTCTTGAGCTGTGAACTCGTTAATAGAAGGGTATATTAAAGCCCACGTCATTTTAAACAAATAGTATCTTTCGCGCTTCACCTTCCCATATTCAAAATCATAAATTCAAGTGTTTACATTTCCCCTGACGACTGGTTACTTTGCTCTGTAATAGGGGATCATACCGCGTGCGACGCGTGGAGTGGTGACTCGTCGCTGAAACATTGTAATATTTTAATCGGATGAACGACAGCGGAAGAGCAAGTTATTTATCTGGGTAAATACAAACTCAAAAATGCATTCAGTTATGCCCTTGTTGGAATTTTGTGGAGGACACTAGATTTTTTCGCATATAAAATTATTGTAAAGGCAAGGACAATCATTCGACTTGTATTAAAATGGTTTTGTGGTCGCATAATTTTGATAAAAATCGTTAGGAAATAGTTTTTCTTTGTGAATAACTGGAACCTTTTTTAACATGCTCCGTACTCGGAATCACAAATCCAACGTTTGGATTGTCACTATTTTAACCGTTTCTCTCTTCCGAATCATAATCGAAATGAGTTTAGGTATGCTCTTAATGGATGTTATGCTCTGATTCATTAATTCGGTAAAAATGCAGACATACCCGTCGTCACCTTTTCGTAAAACTAAATTTTCCGTTGACACGGGCACGCCCTAGACCTACAATTGAGTTCCACCGATTGAATCCAAAGGCCTGGATGCAGGGGCGGCTAAAATTCAAGGTCTTTCTCCACCAAACCCCTAATTTCTTCCCTCTTTCTCTTTGTAAAGTGACCTATTTCTCGTTGCTGACCCACAAATGAACAAAACATGCAACGGACGCCCTCTTGGTCGGCAGGAATCGTGAATGCACCCAGCGGCAGACCGAGAACCTCACGAACAGAATCCACCAAGTTAAATTTCGCTTTCACACGTTCTCTCGATCGCCGCGAAGGGCGGGGAGGGGGGGGACGAGGAGAGGGGACCCTGCCCTCCGAGGGCCGCTCTCCCCGCCTGACTGACCCACTTCCTCCTTCTGGGAACCGCCGGGGTCGTCGCCGCCGCGCCGGTGCACCTCGGCGGACGCGCCGCAGCTGTCACTCGTCAAAGGGTTTGCGCCGCGACGTCGGGTCGTGGGAAGGTGAGGGACCCCCGACCGAATTCCCGGCCCCGTGAATGACGAGGCTCGGTGGGTCGCGGGTGGCCAACACCGCGACTGGGGCCACAAATCGTCGGATTCTCGGCGGACGGATGACATAGGCGTGACTTGGCCGTTGCGGGATTTGCCGGCGGACCGCGCGCCTTCGCTGCGGCCCATCTGAGCGACGCGTCCGCCCACCAATCTAGGGGTGGGCCTCTCTGCCTCCCGTCTGCCGTTCTCCGGCTAACGCTTCGGGCGTTTGAGTCGGACACCTTTCTGCGTCGGAACATCTTGTTCCCCATGGACGCCTCGGTAACTGGCAGAAGCACTCGAAAATCCAAGGATATTTGCATTTGGAAATTTCTCTCAATGATTTTATTTCACGTTTCAGTGTATTTTCTTCCATGCACTCGAAATTGTTTGCACCAAATGCAAGGGCTAAGTAGAATATTAACATTGTATAAAGCGCGTAAAATTGATAAATAAAACGGCAGACTTACTGAAATTAGGGTAGGGTATCACATCAGTTGAAATTTTTCCTCAATCCAATCTTTCATGGCATCAATATTCCACAGAACTGATTGTGAATTGCGTCGAAGGTAGCACTCCTGACCGCGAAGACACTCGGAAACATGACGCCGGTCCCAAACGAATCATGCATCCCTTGCCCTTGTTTCCTAACGGAAACTACTCTCTCTGGTTCAAATATCTATCCAGCCGTGACGAAGTGATCGATTCCGCGATTCTCGAAACGGAGCCATCGCATTTGACGTATTTTCCCGCCGCGGTAGGATTCGTACAGACCTCAAAATGCTTTCCGAGAACCCAGCAATGAATGATTTGGTTCCCAGATGTCCTCAATTTGTACCGGTCGTTATTTCGTCAGCGTCGCTTGATTCAATTTCCAAATCCATTCCTGAAAATATAATATCATATAATCTCGCTATTCCTTAATTTTTCGCGCATTTATTAGCTTGGGTAATGAATTGCAACGGTGTTACTCCTCCTGCGAAATTTTCTTGAGATTGCTAATCAGAGTGGCTGAGGAGGTCTCCCAGCTAAAATCAATCCACCTGAGTGTTTTCCCTCTTTTTCTCGGTTAGTCCGATGCGTTTTCCATAATTTTATAAATGTACGGATTAATTAGAAACGAGATTCTTTCGATGCTTTTGCGCGTGACACTAATCAGTCATTGTAGGAATATTTCTGGAATTGTATCTATCTTTTCTTCGCATTGTGGTTGGCGCGATGGGCACCTGCACCATTGGCTTATCGAATGCCATCCATATCTCTGGTTAATAAACCACTCTATGGACTTGAACATCTCTCTGAAATAACTCTCGCCTTACCCTTGGCACGTAAAATGCTGTTTTTTTATTAATAGACATTAATGGGTAACTGTGTTTTTAGCTACTGCGATTGCTCAAGAGTCAATTCATTACACTTACCCGTCATTTCTACCGCTAATTAATTTTTAAATACAACACGAAAAAGTTTCCACTGACATCAGTACCATTCCTTAGTAATAGTTCGTCCATTATTAGTCGAAAAAGTCAATCAAGGCATATCTTCCTGAATGGTATGTATTCTATGGCCATTTTTTATCTTTCTACATCTACTGGATACACCGCAAGCCGCCGCAAGGGCGTATGGCGCGGTAATTAAGAAAGAATTGCATGCAAAAGCCACCAATGTTTACAATCCACAATCAAAACATGGTATGCATTCATGCAAAAACCCTTTCACCTCACACACATGCAAACACTCAAACTACCAAATAACGTACACATGCACTCACAAATATACCTCATATCTTTCCAATTTTCAATTTTGTTCCGACTTGTGCATTAAATGTTTATAATATTTCTAAAGTGACTTCGGTTTCTTACAATTATGATTTCCGATTGTTCTGGGAAAGAATGAGTATTTGATCCAATTTGTACTGGAACCTGTCTCCCTTATCTTATTATCCTTGTGGTCTGTTCTATTCTAATAGTGTGGGGCCATTATTATTCCTTTAGTGTCATCGTTAAACTCGTTGGTTCCGAATCTTTCTAAAAGTCCAAGTCTCCCTTGTTCTCTTCGTATCTCAAATGGCTTCCAGCCTAAATCCCCTGAGAGACCTGTCACACTTGTGTTCTTATAATAATAATTTTTAGCGAATCTGGCGGATTTTCTCTGGACTTGATCTAATTATTTTTGCCAAATTTTCTCTCAAGGATCCCAAATATCTTTGACATATTTCAAATGAGGTCGAAATCAGTCACAGCATTGTATCCTCTGAATGATGTATGAATGGAAGCATGGAAGACTGTTGAATGAAACTTCGTCCGGCCGAGCATTCTCCGATGACCGAGAGGAGCCCACCCGCCCCGAAGGCGATCGAAGGGTTTCCAAAAGTTGGAAAAGAAACATCGAGACAGAGCGACCTTTGAACCAATAAAAAAAGGGTTCGGTCGGAGCGATGTTTTTCATCGTAAGCACAAAAAGCTCACCCGCAGTTCTATGAGACATGGGCCGAGTGAAGAACGGTCGATCTTCCTTCCTCGTCATTTTTCATGTTTCCGTAAATCGCAATAAATTAATCTTCAGCGTTCGTCAATTTTTTTAAAATCATAGTATATTCAAATGTTAGTATCACGTGTTTCCATGATTGTTGCGTGAACGAGAATGGATACAATCAATGTGCGCGAGTATGAAATGAAAATGAACTCGAGACGGAGGCGGTGGCCCCTGATGCTCCGCGCCGACGCGACGGCTCCGCTCGACGACCCCACCCCCCGTCTCGCCCCCTTTCTCCGGCATTCGCTCTTTTTCATCGCGTGGGAGGGGATCGCATCTCCCGCCTTCGCGCGTTTTGCGAAACTTTCCCGGGTGTACGCGCGCGGAACTGGGTCACGCGGCCAGCGAGCGCTCTTCGCTTGTTTTGCTTGCTCGCTGTCCGTGGCGCTGCGAGTCGACCGTCGGCGCCGGGGAAAGGGTTTGGAGGCTTGCCGATGCAGGAGAAACGCCGCGCGCAACCCGCCGTGCCCACGGACGGCCTTGTAGGGGCATGCAGTGCGGTCCATTTAAAGAGCTCTCTCACGCAATCATATGATCTCTTTTTTTCCCTTCCGGAAAAAGAAAATAGAATGATGGAGACCACGTGGGCGTCAAAAGAGATCCCGCTGTGTTCTGCGTGTTGGTATGCATTGAACTCCTTTCTTGATTGGCTTAGATAACATCGAAGAAAATCTAAGAATTCCCCCCCATCCCACTTGCGATGGCTTCTCTTTCGAGATCATACATCAATGAGGATGTGGAGAACGAGATTTCATGTACAATCAACGTCCCCACCCCACCTGCAGTCCCGAGAAAGAGTCGAGCGAGACTGGACCCACCGATAAACGTAGCCATAAGTCAGTAGTTTCGGGAACAATTGAAAGAGATAAAGGGATGATGAGAAAAATTGGGAAATTTCTACCGGCGACATTTGAAAATGTGCTTTTTTTCATCCTAAGTGAAGTAAGCTCGTGGGAAAGGATGTTGGTAATATGTGCAGTTTGTCATTCAGCTGGAAAATCATTGGCATGGTGGATATCTACGGTTACTATGGTTGTCTTGTCATGAGCTTCCGAGTAATAACACAAGGGCGAACAGGTCAAAATACACTATTTTAAAATCAAGCGTATTTCAAATAAAACAGGAGAAGTGGAATCTGTGCACCCCTAATGACCTAATGAAATGAAAATCATGAACTATGCGTAGTGTTAAACTTATATATTTAAAATTAACCAGCATCAATACATTATCGTAACATTTTATATTTTGTGATACTTCTGCTAGTTGTAATTAGGGGAAGCAGCCGACGACTGAGGTATTTTGCGTATTGTTATGTGTAATGTCGACAACGACATCAATACCCCCTGATCCACCAAAAAGGTGTTTGGCAGGGGGTGCAAGCAAGAGAAGGGCGAGTGATAAGGGGGAACATGGGAGAGGAAGGGAAAAAATCTTCGTTGAAGAGCTATGGAATCACGTGCCAACTTGTATGCATGCTGAAGGAAGACCCAACTCAAAACTTAATTCATCCAATAAATTAGTTATTTGTTATGCAAAAAAGGGAAGAAAAATGAGAATATTCTCGCACTTAATACGTTTCAGCGATTCGCTTGAGATGTTTGCTCTTCAGTTTACAGCGTATCATATTTTTATGCTCATATGTTTAAATAAATTCATAGTTTCATGAAAGTTGCATGGAAAATGACGGTTACTTCATAAAAATTATCTCACAACAAAAACATGAATGGATGCAATCGGTTCATTTTAAATCTATCATCTCGTTGCGCCCAAATTAAGAAATAATTTCACTCTTGAGAGTGAATCAATTCCAGCGAATTAACAAGTGTCGCCCCAAGTCGCCAAGCGGCAGTTTTCTCGATTCATTTTGGCTCGGATGGAATTGCATGGAAGGCATCCGCCTATCCAGGGCATTTTTGTCGTAAAAAACTGCCCATTTATTGGTTTAATGCAGGAATAAGGATACGGAACGAAGGGAGCCAATGAGGAAGGCCATGGTACGCACGAGTTCATGCTGTGAGACAACTTCCCCACTTATCGACTGCATTCCTTCGGTGATATTTTAGGAAACGAAAACAACCTCTGAGTGATGAGGGTAAATAAAGAAACTTTGACCTTCCACAGAAAGATTTAATACTTGACGACCATGGTTTCGATGCTGCGCATCATCATCAGGTGACATACATCAAAATATTTTAAAGTTATATAGCCTGGCTCCAAGAGGGGGGGGGGGTAAGGGAGAGCGGGAGTAAGTTGAGTGCAGGTGCAGCAACATATTAGTGGGCTAGGGAAGGGTATGTATTGGAAGGTTTATGGCTCAAATTTGTTGAAGTTTATGTTCATGAAACGATCTTTAAATGAAGAACACGATGTAACACTCCACCGTTCTTAGAAACGTGGAAAAAAACACATTGTGTTCTACATTTAATCAGGGGGGTGTTTGTCTACAATGGTTTGACCTTCATTGAGGGACGGTCGATGATCATCACTGCCTCGGTGGGGGTGGGGTTGGTGCGGAAAAATATTGGAGTCTTTTAGGCAATTTGAGAAGGGGTGAACGGGAGGGGTATATAGTTTCATTGACCACCTCAATCCTCTCAGACTGAAGGGATTGCCAAATTTCCAACTCTTCCAAAGCACTCAACCGGCGTCCTTTCATTTCTGTTTGGAGAATGTCTGCTGTGAAGTTACTGGTATGATTCTAATCCAAGAGGTATTTGGTGAATTGGGATCTGTTGTCTTTCTTTGTGAAGCATGAACGGTGTTCTTTCATCCTAATATCGTGTCCTCTCCCTGTCTGTCCAATTTAAATGGCGTTGCAGTCCGTGCCATTGAGTTTATGAACTCCGCCTTGTCGCAATATGTCAATTTTGTCTTTAGGTGAACCCGTTATGTTTTTTAAAGTGTGTGTGTGTGTTGTAAAACGCTGTCTGTATACGCTGCCAAACGTGTCTGTAAAACACTGTCAAGCCCGAAATTTTGCAATAGTGATTTACAAAAACTCTTGGTCGTAAAGTATTAAATCTTTATGTGGAAGTGCAAAGTTTCTTTTTTTGCCCTTATCTTGAAGGAATTCTGCAAAGTTAAACCTGAAACTGGTATGTTCAACCTATGAGAGTTCCCTGCCTATTATTGGTCACTGGCATATAATTTCTTTGTAAGTAAGGAATTCCTATATCGTGCTCCGGGGTGCTTCGATATTGCCAATTCCATAGTGTGTGAGCAGGATTCATCTTTCATTCAGGTTTGCCACAATCGGGGGCTTCGGTGGCATTTGAATTCTCGAACTGAGGTCAGCGGTCGAAAATCGCGAATGTTTTTGGACACGAATCATTTTGATTAAAGTTCATTTGAGCAGTTTTTTATTCCTGTATCTTTGTTTTGTCGTTAATTTGGAACTCTTGGGCTTAATGTGTGATTATTACTGTTTTAAAAATGGCTTTTAATTCACTCAGAGAGGGAACAGACACGGAGGGGGTAGTTTATGAACAAACCGATGCGCCCCGGATGCATTGAATGGTCATCGACATGTCCGATGTCTTGCAATAGGGATTTACGAAAGCTCTCGGTCTTACCTGGCATATGATGCGGGATCGGGGAAAGTAATAATATCATGTCGAATGAAGAATTGTTAGGTGGTCTTGTTGATTAGGCTGAAGAACACGGGCAGAGTTCGATGGCTACTTACCGCCCCGTCAACTTCGAGAATGAAGGAGAGCGTTTAGCTCTCGAAACGTCATTGGCCGAACACGGCTGCGGAGAGGGCGATTAATGTCCGCAGCGGAAAAGACGCCGGCAAATCAAAACCAATGTGATTTCGTAGTGCGCAAGGTGATTTTGACGCGCGTATCGGCGAGGGATTTAATTTCCGGAGAGGCGAAGGGGAGGTGGCGGTAGAGAGGTGGTCGTTCGTATGCGTCTGTGGGATCGGGCGGACGCGTCCTCCGTGGCTCGTCGAGCAGCAGACGATAATTCGAGAAACCGCCGCTTCGGCTTCGCCCACGAATCTCCGTCCCTCCCCCCACCCGGCTCCTTTATTACGCCGTCACTCCCTTAAAAGGGAAGACGGAGACCGCCTTCCCGAGTGGCCTCTCCCCCGAGCTCCGATCGCATTTGGACGGACGCTAATGAAGCGCGTGCGCATTAAGGCCGACGGAGAGATGGATTTGATTTGCCGTCCCCGCGGACGGATTGATCACATTACGGCCCTCCGCCGCTGCGCGCACGCACGCACACGGTTGACCGCGTGCGAGAGGGAGAGGTGGGCATTAGCGGCAAGGGGAGGGACAGCCCTGTGTTTTCATTGCATAATCATCGCATCCGATATTTCCCTATTGTCGATAATTTTGTCTCGATAATGAATTCAAATGCGATCCTTTTTCTGTTTTTTTAATGGGCGCACATGTACATGGTTTGTATAAAAAGTATCGGGAAAGGTTTCGGAAAAATAGATTCATTTCATATTTTATTGCTACAATGCCTCTAAAAATTCTTCATTCTGTACATCCCTTCTTGAGCGTCGACGCACTTTTCCATCGCCTTTTTTACGACTCGAAGGCTCCCTGGTAGGCGGAAGGTCCTTAAGGGTACAAGCGTGCAAGCTTCTTTGACGGCTTGACTTAGGGTCCCATGGTGGTGGTGTCCTTTGAGGGATGATGATTTCCCTTTCGATAATAGGGAATAGTTTGCTAGTGCCACGTCGGGACTGTAAGGAGATTGGGGAATCGTCGCGATGCCGTTGCAGAAGGCCTTCGCAAGCAGTCACTCTCGACAGTGCTTTTGGTCGTTCGTCCAAAGACCTTCGAGAGGACGAGTTTAGCGCAGATCTTTCGCATCGCCCTATTTTCAGTAATTTTAATGGTGTGTGCACTGCCACTGTCTCGTCAATGCCAATAATACAATATCTGGGATCCTGCCAACACTTAATCGACGACAGTCTGAATTCAACACTTCACGCACTGCACGTCAGGAAAAAATTGTTACCGATACTTTTTTACAAACCATGTGCATACGCTTACGTAGCAGATAATACCTTGTCGTGCGGGATAAGAAGACCAATGAGACCAACCATTAATGTTGGAGTAAAACACTCGTTACTATTCCAATTGGTGCGTTTAGGTGGCACTGCACGTTTCACCTCATGGCGTGGTGCCGGCGCGTGCGCCAAAAGGGAAAGGTGGGATTGAAATATACAAATAGAGCAGACGGGAGTGGGGGGGGGCGCGGAAGGAGAATACTTGTATCCGGGCATAGTTTTCCAGCCTGACCTTGCTTTCTATCCACTTGAAAATTTCCATCGTTATTTAGAAAAATATGTCAATGGAATATAACTTATATTCCGTCTAAAATAATTCAATTATTGGAGAAGTGTATCTCAAAGTGGCTGCAGAGAGTGCATTCAACTACTACTAATTATGTGACTGCATTTCAATACATTTCATATGTTTTAATAATGGGATGCAGTTATGTATCTTGACAACCATTAAGATACATGGCAGTAGAAAGGCGTTGTTATTTCTGTTAACTGTCGCTGTTACGTATGTCTTTCATGGAAAATGAAAATCACAATGGAATAATTAGAAAACAATTTCGTCATTGGGACTTAAAATTCGCACTTCATGCTTCTATGCAGCGTTGTACATATAATATTGAACCTATGCATGGCACTCCATCTACAGCAGGCCCATACGTAGTCTGCCCAATAAATACGCGAACTGTTGCGATCTGGTAGAAATAACGCGGACACTAGACCCGCCCACCAGCGGCGCTAGTTCCCTGAGACCCAATGACCCTTCTGTCCTTGGCGGATCGTCGAGCTGTGCGTATGGTGCCGGTTGTGTTAGTTTCTGTTGTACCTGTTTTTACTGTTTGGCGAAAATGTAAACTGTCGAAATCACGGAGCAACGAATCAACATCAAGTTTTTTGGTAAAGTGCGGAAAAAGTTATCACGAAATTATTGAAATGTTGACAGCTGTTTACGGTGATAATGCTCTGAAGAAAACATCCGTTTTCAAGTGGATTAAGAGTTTTAAAGATGGCCGGCAAGACGCCACTGATAATGGAAGGCCGGGATGACCTTCAACCACCTGTGTTAACAACCACATTGATCGTGTGCGGTCCCTTGTCGTTACTGTAAATGCTGAGTTCTACCTTACAGTTCTCTAGCGTCTGCGAGATAGCGTGCGTCGTGTGCCACCAAATCTGACTCAAGGCGATGGATAGATCCTTCGCCATTACAATGCACCAGCACATTCAGCATTGATTGTTGGCCAGTTTCTGGCAAAAAATTCAATCACCATCCTCGTACACGCGGTTACAGCTTCGTCGACTACTATGATTCAGTTGGCCGTCTCTGCCAGGGAGTGGGTAGGTGTGGAGAGCCTCCCTCCTCGGGAGGAGCGGGGGAAGCCTTTACGAATCGGGAACGCGGAGCGGTGATTTGAATGATTTCACCCGAAACTGCATTGTCTGTCTGTCTGCTGCGTTTCGGTTCGGCTGTCTCTCATCCCTGCATCTTCAATCCCTCTTCTGGACCCTTGGGAAGAACCAGCTAACATAATCCCGACGGAGTTCATAAGGAATGTACCTTGCGGCAACAATTCCTATAATAGTTCACGTACTTTTCCAAGGCAATGATACTTGTACGTGGGCTTGCATTGTCTTGATGAAAGATAACTTTCTTCCTTTCCGCATCTGGCCTTTTTTCGTGTCTTTTGATGTAGTTAGTCCAAGAGGTCCAGATAACATCTCTACAGCATCAGCAAACTGTTACACTATCAGTCAGCGATCCTCCATAATCATTTAATGCACTTGTGCAATAATGTCTGGGGTTTTTGACACATTGTGGCCGACCACTACGCGGATCATCATTTAAGCCGTCCCGACCGAACTTTAACTCGTTTGTCCAATTAGTAACAGTCGAGTATGAAGGAACGGAATACCCCAGAGTGTTCTGAAAGTCGACATGAATTTCCTTTGCTTTTATACCTTTCTTTACGAAGTATTTAATCAATACTCGAACCCCACTTTTTCCACCTTCACAAATCACTAGACGGGAACAACAACAGAGCGTGGCGTCCACACCACAGATATCTTCTCGGAGCACTATCGCGTTACATGTTTACTCATAAAGTATTACCTATTACTACGCGGGAAACTCGTTGGGCTAGTGCTGACATCTATGGTGATTCCGAGAACTTTTCAAACTATACTCCTCTAGCACAAATATATTTAACTTTAGAGAGATACGTACATGCCAATATGGGAGTACGAAATTTGGGAGTTTTAGTTGGACTCCGCCAATGACCTTTGTTTAAACACCATCGTTAAGAAATGAGCACATTGCCGTGAAACTGTAGCTGTAATGCAGTGTGTTCTCACGTTAAAGCGAAAACGAGAAATGGTATGGTCTGAATCAGAAAAGAAACAATCGCTTCACTGAAGTGCTCGGACTAAATCCTTGAGAATGAAATAGGTTACCGCCGTAGAGCAGCCAGAAACAAGCGAGGCGCTAGTGTCCGCATGGAATCGTTGATTTTTTAATTTGAATTTGCAATCAAATGTGGCAGTCCAGTTAAACCAATAAAAGTTTAATAATTACGACTGCAACAAAAAATAAAATATTCTGTTACAAAAAATGCAGTGAAACCAATCAATATTAAGAAGCAAGCGATGTGAGAGCCAGATGAAAGCATTAGAAGAAAAGCAATGTCAGTCCAGGTGTTTGGCCATCCTATTCTTTCCAGGAAAAGGTTTAGAAACATCTCCAGACGATATGCTCCGAATTACGGTCAATCGCATGATTCATACATTGTCTTAAGTGAAATTCTTTTCCTGCGCAATGGGACATGTGTCCGAATCGGGTGAAATTCCGTATTCAGAGCATTTGTCTACATACGGGTGTCCAGTTTATTTTTGCCATGCGTCATTCCGAACGTGGTACATACGAGTACATTGTTATTTAGATTGATGGATATAATCGGCGACTTTTCATTGAATGTATGCGCATGCAGTTAATTAGTACGTTCTCCTGCTGTACACTTTTTCGCTCGAGGGGAGAGTGTCGCCCGGGACCCGCCATTCATCACCCCGGAGAGCGTGCGGCTCCGCGTTCGCTCCCCGCATCTCGCAGGAAACACCCCCTTCCCCTTGCGTAAGTGGGCTCTCGGTCTCATTAGTGCCCCGCTCGGATAAATCTCCCTCCGGGAGGGGAGGGGGGCTCCGTCCTTATCGAGAGGGAGTCGGGCGGGTGCGGGAGCGAGTGGGCGGCGGTGCGCGGAGGGAGGGGCGGGGCGAAGCCCGCTGATAGGTTATCGGATGCTCTTTAGAAACCCGAGGCGGGAGACTTTCTTTCTGCCCGGATGAATTGTCTCCGCTCACTTAGGAGGTCTTCTCGAAAGGGATTCCTTTCGCCCTCGACGAAACGAGCATCTACAAGCGCTCAAGCCACGGAATTGTGGCCCATGAAGAATGGTGATTTTTCCTCGCATGATATCATAGAAATTACCGTCGGTACGGAAATTTTCGAAACTTATTATGTTTTCCTAGAAATGAATGTCGACGCCGGTTCGATATTCAGAGCTCATGGGAGGAATAATCCTAGGGGTCTCGCCTGGAAGTTTGGTAAGCTCACACTCCCTTGCGGCGGCTTGCGGGGTATACGAGTGTAGATGTATCTTGGTGATTGGATCTTTCCCTATGTATCACTGCATTCTCAGCTTCCATAGACGAAGTTTACTGGAACAATTTGACCCGATGTCATTAATGTATAAAAGGAACGATAGCAGTACGATTACACTTCCCTGTGGGACACCCGGTGATGCAACCTGCAAAGGGTATAACAGGTGGAAGCAATATTTTCCCGGTGTAGCGACGAGCATACGTAATAGATGCAGATGGTAGCGGTGCTTGATGACAGGGATATAGGGGACGATTGAATCTATAATGGACGAGCACAAAGTCGGAGGGTGCGATAGGACATAGATTCGCAACGGAAACATGTTCCACAACGGGGCCAGTAGAGCCAAAATAGTCGAACACACTCTCACTCGTATCTGTATCCATTTGCTTCATTTCGGACGAGATATTCCGTATCGGGGGCAAGAGTGTCTTTACCTTGTTGCTCGGATGGTTGTTGGCCAATCCCGTCGCCAGAACGCCGGTCCCAAATCCCCTTTGTGCCTCTGCTGCCGCCCTCTTTCTTCAATTAACTGCCCTCCTCACTCTCTCGCCAATCTCTCTTCTTTTGTTCGCAAGAAAAATGGTGATTTATCGGCCGGACCATTGCGGTCACGTCGCTCCTGCGTAAGTTTTTTGTACATCGCCGCCCACGGGGGCGTCCCCTTACCCCCCCCCCCTCTCCGCCCCACCGCTCCAGCCCCCGGCCACCTCGCCCCGCCTCCCTCCGACCCCGGGGAGAAACCGATCGGCGACGACTCCATCCGCATTCCCCGCTTCCATTCAAGGAAGCGTTTGTTTTCGATTTTTCCCTCCGCGTGCACCGATCGCTCTCCTCCCCCGCACCACGGGGGCACCGTTCGATACTCCCCTCCCTCTCAGCTTTTCGCCACACGAAAGGAGTGCGCACACGGTATTAGGGACACCGGATTTTTTGAGGTTAATTCAGAATGAAGCAATGACATTTTTGGAAATGATAATGGAATGTGGGAACCCCAAGAGGCGTGTCCCCGGGCGTTTTTGCCGGAATTCGGTGCTTAAGCAAGAGGAACGGCGGAGGGGAGTGAGGTGCAGTGCTCCGTTCCCGTGGGGACTACAACAGGTTGAAGCTTTCATTCGAAAAATTAATTGTAACGGCCCCAGCTCTTGGGTCTGTTATTTTGGGTGAAAAGGGTGCCTTCGCCATGACATGATTATCCGTTTGGTCTAGGAACAATCCTTATCCAGTTTTAGGGCGAAGGACAGCGAGCGGTTAGGTCGGTTCGCCGCAAACGCTTTCACTGACGCGAAGGGCTGGCCGAAGCGCTTGCTCTTGTGGCGACAATTTCCAATGCCATGAATTGGAAAAACATTTCCAACTTTTGAAACACTTTTGAGGTTATTTTCCTTTTAATATTTAGGCCAATGCGGGTCGCGGTGGTCCTAGCGGGTAGAGCGTTGGACTGCTGACCAGAGGGTCCCGGGTTCGATTCCCGGGCAAGGCACTTTGGGCACCTGCAGCTCCACCCAAGCTAGTTGATTATTCGGGTACCAGATCTTCCTGGGAAACCATAACCGGCACAGGGAAAGGAACTAGCCCCCCTACCCTGATGTGTGAATATTCACACGCCGTCGGGCTTGGTACATGGGTGAGCTCTACTATCACCTAAACTAAACCGACCTTCGGGTTGATTACTGTGTTTATGGTTTTATCTAGGCCAATGTATGAGCAAGCCTCGACTGGTGGGTAGGTGATCGTAGTGAAAGTGTTTGCTAGTCAATGGAGCGTGGTTAATCTTTAAGGTAAAAGTAACGCAGCGGTCTCATTATTCTCAAAAACTATTATCGGGTCATCAGAACCGGCTTATGCTCAATGACGGGCGATGCACGGGCCTGGACGGCCCGAACTGAAGCCAATGGTCGCCAAGGTCTTCTTTCGAGGGTGCCAAAACACCGCGGTGTGCCGTCGGAAGGGACGGATTTAGTTTTTGCACATATAGTTCTGCAACGTCACCTCCCTTCGGGATGGGCACGATCCCAGCACTTGGAAGTACCTCTCCTCACTCACCCCGGCACTTCTTGTGTAGGTGCTCCCGTGCCAGAAGCCTAGCGGGCTACGTCCAAGGGGATCTCCTCTCAAGAGACGAGAATTTCCCGGATGACTCACGGCCTAGATCAGCTCTACCCCGGAGTGAGGGCTTGGAAGGGGGGGCTTGGCTGCACGCATGCGCACAATTACGCATGATATTATGCAAATATTACCTCCGAGAGTACTAGCACTTCTTATCTTATTAATATTTTCCGTAAAAGCATTTGTTCCTTCATGAGGTCCAATTACTTTTGACCTCTACAACTACCCGATACCCTAAAAATCCCCGCAAGGGCGTGTGGCGGGGGGTGTTAGGTCACCAGCCATGCATGCGCAATCACAATCGTGTCACCTCTACGTAAGTATTAGTTTGATCGTGCACTCAAAAAAAGTCACTCGGAAGAAGGAACCTTTCTCATGGAAGGATATTCAATGACAGGTCATGTGTTTATAGATCATGTTGTAGAACTTTTAAAAATATGTTTCTTTTTAATAAAAAAAGTTAACACCCAGGAAAGAATATGCAGGATATTGAAAAAACAATGTATCAAAACTGAACAAAATATATATAATTCATGCAGGATATTGCCAATTTTAATTATCTCCTTTGCGATTTCTGCCATACCTAAATATATCTATGACGGTACGAGGCAAAAACGACATTTAAACTCTATCCATTCTACTATACATATAACCCCTCCCCTTTCCTTTTTCCGGTTTCATACGGGCACACACGTTACATTTCTCCTAGCGTACCCTGTTTGTAGAAAAACTATCGAGGAAAGTTTCGAAAAAAATAGATTAATTTCAAATATTGTTACAATGCCCCTGAAAACTCTTCAAAGTACATCCATTGAGCGTAGACACACTTCTGACGGGTTTTTCCTCAACTCGAAGGCTCCCTGGTAGGCGAATTCCGGAAGGTCTTGGAAGGGTTTACATGGTGGTGGTGTCCTTTGATGGATGGTGGATTTCACTTTTGGGAATAGGAGATAAGTCTGCCGGTGCCAAGTTGGGACTGTAAGGGGGTCGGGGAATCATCGCGATGTCGTTGCAGAAGGAAGACACTCTCAACTTTGCTCGTTTGGTCATCTACAGGATCTCTCTCTCTATGAAATTACATAATTATGGCGAAACTTAGGTTATGACAAAGGACTATATAGGACATCAGGCTGTCATCTTGAAAATAGTTACTTGTGGAAGGAAAAAATCAACAAATTATATGAAAAAATATTCCTAGGTGTATCAGTCCATCTGCAGGAATGCATTTTTCGACAAGAAAGCACCTTTACGGAATGAGCAAAATCGCGGGCATGCGTCGGAGAACAGACGACCACCTCTTCCCCCCTCAGCGCTGGCCCACAATCCCCCACCGCGTCTCACAGAGTGAGGCAGCAAACAGACCTTGCCAGCTTCAAGGAATAGGTGTGCGTGTGTGTGCTTGTTGAACTTGACGGGTCGTCCCTTCGCCTTGTCTCCCTTCATCAGGACGGAAGCCCTTCTCGACGGATCCGCCCCGCCCCCCCTTAGCGGGCGCTCCTTTTGGGTCTCCCGTGAGCGCGGCGCGTCCCTCGACTCGAGATCTCTCGTCCGTACGCTTCTGGAAAGTGAAAAAGGGGGCGTCTCCCTTTGGTGGTCGCCCGGCCCGCCAGACCCCCCCTCCTCCCACCCACCTCTCCTCGGCAAGCGGTTTCATTTGCATCGGAGGCGCGCTGTCGACCCCCCCGCCCCCAGTCCCCCTCGATCGGATCGCTCCCCCTGCCTCCTCTTCTTTAATCCGACGGCGACTCGTGGATGACTGAGCCCTTGAATCGGAATACTCGTCGTGTTGCACCGAGGCTGCGATGTATTCAATACGCATGAAGCCCATCTCTCGTTTAATATTTCAGGAAAGACGTAAGGTGTTCTCTGTTCCGTTAGCTTTCCATATATGCATTGATCACTCCGAGAAAGCTCCCATTATTCCCTTCTTTCGTGCGTTATAGCCTATGCTTCGGGTTGCGGATCGGTGATTACGAACGAATGCGACGAGGGGATCGAGAATGTGCGGTGGCCAACGTACTGGCTTCCCACCGATAGGGTCCGGGTTCGAATCCCAGGGGCAGTAGATATTTTTGAGCGGTATCCCAGTCCCCTGAGTAACGAGTACTTTGTGGAGGGACTTTGAGTGAGTACGTCGTCCGTCGGATGGGACGTTAAATGCCGACGCCGGGTTTCTCTCTCCAGCCTTCATCATTTCCCATCCATCCCTAATGGCGCAAATGACCTCAGCTGTCGGTCGCCTCCCATAAAAACTAATACTACGAATTCGCCGAGAGTGGATGATGACCTATAGTAAGCCAATCAATATTTACCCAGCTTTTTTGGGAATTCCGGCTTATTCCCACGCCTCACTCATCCAACCCACCCTCGAGTTGATTACTGCGGTCGCTTTTCTCAGAAAATCATTTCTGAAACAAGCAACAACACTTCCTTATCAATGGTGGTTGTAAAATGGAGAGGGCTGGTCTTTCCATGCCCCTGTTTCCCCGGCCCAAGGATTCATCTCTTCCGTCCGCCACCTCGAATCTTGGTGGAATCTCCTCGTCTCGTACAGACGTATACATCCATTATTACATGCTCCCGACTAATACGCCACGCACTCCGTCGCCTCGTGTCGTCAAGCCATCTCTTCTCTTCCGTGTAACGCGCACCGTGGACTTGCCCTTGCTTCTTTGCGTACTTACCTCACTTAACCCGTCCGTCCGGCCCTCCTCCTTCGACGCACGCCTCCAATCCATCGAGTGTAAGACTCCACACAAGAGAATGTCACCCCCGGATTCATTATTTGCAACCGTACCTCCTCCGGCGTCCCCTAGTTCCCTGTCTCTGCACCCTGGGCACCCTTCGTCAGCCGTAATAGACGAGTGGAAATGAGTAGGCGTATGTTGTTTTGAGTGACGCCAAGGTGTAAGGTGACCCGAGCCACGGCTCAGCGAGGATTGGTGAGAGTATAGAGGAGTCTTGTTTCCTCGCCCGGACCACCACCACCACCGTTGGTGCGGGAGTGAGAGACCAGAAAGGCCTCCTGTGCCACGACGAAGTGATGGGGTGGTCTGGTGGTCTGCTTCCTGCCTCCGAAACCTTCCCTCCCCGCCTCTCTCTTGCGGTAACCAATGCGAGGGTGGGTACTGTGTTGGTGCGGCGGTTGGTTTATCCTTGGGAGGGGGGGAGGAGAGGTGGGCCGGAGGAGCACGTGTGCGCTGTCTCCAAGGAGGTCGTGGGTGGGTTCACGGCCCCAGGGCACTCCGGCCGCCCCCGCGCGCACCATGCGGAGGCGTCAGTGTTAATATTTATTCGGAGGGCGCGTGGGGAGGGGGCGCGGCCCCAGGCCTCGCGGAGACGAGAGAAACAGTTCAGGTTGTTGTCGTGAGGGGGGGGGGGGTTGAGGGTTTGGTGCGTTCCACCGTGGGGGGTTACTTCTTTGATCCCGCTAACGCTCTTCTTCTCCGATGGCATTTCTGCCTCTTCCATCAGATGTCGCCCCTTCCATTGCCCTCGATACCAATGGGTCATCGCCAAGTTGAATACATTGAGGGTATGCGACGGCAATTTAAGAAATGCGAATTCCAAAAATAGCGGGAGACAAAAAAAGCCGGAGGAAGGAGAGCCGTACAAGGTTTGTCTAAAAAGTATCGGGCAAAGGTTTCTGAAAAATATATCTATTTCAGATATTGCTACAATACCTCAAAAAATTCTTCAAAATACATCCCGTGCGCGTAGACCCACTTTTGCCAGCGGCTTTTCCACGACTCGAAGGATTCCTGGTAAGCGGAAGCTCCTTCAGGGTACGTTGACGGATCCCATGGTGGTGGTGTGCTTGGAGGGAGGAAGGTTTACACTTATAGGAATATAGGAATAGAAAATAGTCTGCTGGCGTCAATTTGGAACTGTGAGGGGGTTGGGGAATCGTCGCGATGTGGTTGCAGAAAATCTTCGTAAGCAGACACACTCGACTCTGCTCTTCTTGGTCGTCAGTCCAAAGATCATCGGGAGGAGGAGTTTGGCGCAGATCCTATTCGCATCGCCAAATTTTCAGTGATGATAATGGTGTGTGCACTGTCACTGTCTTATCAATGCCAATATACGAACTGCGGTCATGCGCACACTTAACTGACGACGGTCAGAATTCAGCACTTCAAGCAATGCAAGTCTGGAAAAAAATTGTTGGCGATACGTTTTACACAAGTCTTGCATGTACCTTCGCCGATTCGTATTCAAAGGGAACGTTGTCGCACTTGTGTGTTGTGTTTTCGGATTCTCCCGAGGGAGGGTGCTTTTTAATGGGCGTAATTGTTTACTTAAATCGTGTTTATTTACGACGTACCTTGCGTTCCTTAGGAGACGAACCGGTCAGGGGCGCCTGAATTCCGTGCCCATCCTCTCTCTCTCCTCCCCCACCCCCTCCCAAATCCAACCGTTTTGTATTCTCCGGACGCGCGCCGAAACAAAGGATTTGTGTTTGGGGGGGTGTCGGTGGTGTTTGGGATTCCCCAGTCATCTCCTAGAGCCCTCTCCTTCTTCAAGGTCCCCTCCCTCAGTGGATGTGGTGATTCAAGGGATTCATTGTCGCCTTCTGATCTGTCAACATCCTTTCCGGCCTTTCTTATTTATCGAGGAGCCGCCGTTAAACAGGAGTAGCCGCCGACAATCCACCCGCCCATAGCAACACAACGGTCCGAGTTTGAAATCCCCAAGTTGGACCGGAGACTTTTGCGACTGGCCACTGCATCGTGGGAGTTTCAATTGTTTTTCCGAGTGCACCCCGGGAATTTTAGGTACCTTCCGCGCGGAGAAGGCTCAGCCCTGTCTGTTCGCTTGAAGAGTTCGCTTGAGTTCGACTCATCTCACGAATGAGTCGAGCTCATTCGTCTAAATATTGAATTTGGCTCAACTCGAGCTCACACTTTAAAAATTCACCCAACTCTACTCAAAAACTTCCCTCCTTTCCGAGCGCATGTGAATTCTCGTCGCTGTTGTTTAGTTCGGCTACAGCGTTTTGCACTCGGAGAAAAGTAGATGGTAATATTTCCAAGTAATGTTTAACGAATAGTTTATTTCATGTTTTGGGATTGAAAATTGGCACTTGGTAAATGATTACGCAAACTTATTCGATCAACCGATAGTGCCTCCACCTAAAATAAATTATCAACGAACTTCCAAGATACTGTAACAGTAACTTTAACGGAGTCAACCGCTATGTGTGCATTATATCAACGGACTTGTTATTTCAATTTACATGGTTAATTCTTAGCTGTGATAAATTTGAAGTTGGAATGCGTTAATCACGAACTATCCTACGGATTAGCACTGTGATGTATTTTAAAATAATTGAACAAATAACAAACAAATCTTTTGACAATATTTTTAGCCGTATCCGAGACTCTCACAGGTTGAAATATATGGTGACGGTTAATGGTTAGCCACCAACTTCAATGCAACACAACGGAAAATAGCACTACGTGTGTGTCGAACGCAACCTCCATGCCTCAATTCGCTGTTTGGTGGTCGACGTCGACACGAAGACTTCCTTGGCAAATCACGATTCTATGAGTTTTCATTTTAGCCCCTGTAAAATATAATTACATTTTGCAGCATGGATTTTTTTAAATGAAGAAATCTGCAGGAAACGCCTTCGAGTCACGTTCGAGAGTATTTGAGGTGCAATCACGAGTGCACGCTCGAGTTAGTGCGTTTGCTCCGGGCCCTCATCGTAAACTCAGCTTCGTGTTAATCAGATATCACGATGCATTTTGTTTTCCGAATCGTCGGGGATAATCACATTAATAGGCAGGCGACGGATGCCAATTAATAGGGAATGATTTGTATGAAACGTATCGGGAAAAGTTTCGTTTTCGTTTCGCAGAAAATTTTGCGATTATATGATAACTCAGAATTTGCGTGAAAAAAGGTGCCGTGAAAGTGAAGTGTCGTGTGTCTTGTTAGGGCCCACGCCTTCTAAGTGAAATGGAAAATGTTTGCCCTTCTTCTCAATGTAGCGTCCCCCGTCATGGCTGGGCATTTGAGCTGGAAAATATTCCGTGATGGGTTTACAGTCTATTTGAGGAGATACGTTCGGTTTAGGTTGCCTAACTTCTCGGTAGACTGCAACTCATGATTGAGAAATTCACGCGGCCATTCGTCTAGCGCCGCCTGCGAAGCGGCCGACTCGGGACGCGGTTAGGGAATTTCTCTAGTGGTCACGAATGGATCCACGAGCGTTCTTGCCAACGTAGTCTTTCTTCTACGATTGCCGTTTTTTTGATCGTCTTTTGAACATGTTCTGTGAGGTTATCAATCCGTAGATCATTTTTGAACACATGAAGCGCAATGTTCAGAATAATGGACTTTCATAAATTTCGTTCGTAGTGGCGATTTCTTGGTTCATTCACCCCATGTAGGGGAGGTGCTAATGCGAGGCTAATTTGAAAAGTTCTCCGAATGGAATACAACTATGCGACTTACATAAGTGAAACTTTTTTTATTTTTCAATTTAGCACCCCCGAACACTAATGCAGTTGGCCCAGCGATGTTCCAATGTCTTGATCCCATCTCAAAAACCAGATTCCTTCAGGCCTGTGCAAAATATCCGTCTTCTTTGGCTATTAGTTCTTTATTTGAATAGAATCTCCGTCCACCGAGGACGGTTTGAGGTTGGGGAAGTGATTGAAATCTTATGGGGCATTGACACGTGATATATTTACCCATAAACGATTACCTATTACTGCGCGGGAAACTCGTTTCACCGCTTAGCATGTTCTCTGGGATGTAATGGGTTGAAGTGTATGGTGTTTTTTCACATCATAGGTTTCTGTAGGATACCGCTGAGAAGTTGTATCATCTATGTGTACATGGTTTGTATGAAATCTATCGTTAAAAGTTTCGAAAAAATAGGTGCACTTTAGATATTGCTTAAAATGCCTCAAAATTCTTCATTCAGTGCATCCCTTGAGGGTCAATACACATTTTTATCAGGGGTTTTCTGTAAGGTAAAAGGCCCTTAAGGGTACAAGCGTGCAAGCTTCTTTGACGGCTTGACTTTGGGTCCCATGGTGGTGGTGTCCTTTGAGGGATGGTGATTTCCCTTTTGATAATAGGAAATAGTTTGCTAGTGCCACGTCGGGACTGTAAGGAGATTGGGCAATCGTCGCGATGCCGTTGCAGAAGGTCTTCGCAAGCAGTCACTCTCGACTCTGCTCTTCTTGGTCGTTCGTCCAAAGACCTTGGGGAGGACGAGTTTAGCGTAGATCTTTCCCATTGTCAAATTTTCAGTGATAATGGTACGTGCACTGTCATCTTATCAATGCCAATGCGATCTGCGATCATGTGCACACTTAACCGACGGTCTGAAGTCTGCAAGTACCACACACATCAAGAAATAATTATTGCCGATGCTATTCATAAAAACCTTGTAGTTATGGAACGATTCGTCGTTATCATGCTTTTTGTATCGTATTCCCATCTTTGTTTACACTTAGTTGGTGAGTGATTGAAAATATTAACCGTTACATTAGAGAGAAGAAAACCTTTATAGCAGTTCTCAACTCCATGTTGAAGAGGTCGTAAACACGGTGACACGCCGGGAGCCGTAAAAGCACGCCGTATTGTACTCTCGCGAGCGAGACGCCCGCGCGTGCCCCGTGCGGTGGCGGACGTGGGAGTAGCGATGCTGGGGGGGGGGGGCTGCCACCGCTCACCGGGGGTAAGGCCTCTGCGCTCACACAGCCCCCGAAGAATTCTCCCCAACTCCCTTTGTTACCGAAGAAAGGGATGTCATAAAAGAGGAATTCTTACCGACTTCGCGTCTGACTGACAATGCCATGAAGAAGAATTCATTGGGATGGCCGGAAGTCATTCGCAGCTGATTTTCCTGCTCTTTATGTAATAAGTGTAAGGTATTTTTCATTCTTGCGTTACTGCCTCCTTTGTTTTCTGTATGAAGTTTTGATTAAGTAATCTGCAATACGTTAATTAACTTGGAAATATAATTACAGGAATCCTGATTATTTTAACTCTAATCGAACGTTAATTTATTACCAATTGAAGGAAAATTTTCCGATCTTATATTTTAAAGTATTTTACCAAGAGATGACGGTCACTCTAAGTACGAGAGTAATTAGAAAAGTTATCGGAATGGAACAGATATAAAGAACTACCTCTGTGAAACTTTTTTATTTTTCAATTTAGTCTTTCTGTGCACTAATGCACTTGGTCCAGCAATGTCTTGACCCCATCTCGATGATAAGATTCCTTCAGGCCTGCCAAATACTCGTCTAATTCGGATGCGGTATAGTAGTTGACCCAAGTTTCATTTTTGGTCACAATCCATGCGGAAAATCTTGTTGGTTGCTCTAAAAATGGGTCCAATATCGTTCGGAATCAAATATCAAAATGTGCACGCGAGAAGATTTTCTTGGTGGTTACGAAATTTATTGATAGATTTCAATGGCAATTAAGATCTGCGATCACGCCAACGGTCACTCAACTGACGGTCTGAATTCAGAACTTCACCCAATGAACGTCAGGACAAAATTGTTACCGTAAATTGTTAAACGAGGTGTGTTCAAAAATTTTGTGTGTTCACAGAGGCACAAAAAGTGTGTTCACAGAAATTTTTTCATTTCGCGGGCTTGGAGAGTCCGATTGTCAAACTTTTTTTATTATGTTTGTGTATATGCCCCTGAAGTATGATAAAACTTTCAGCTGTTTTCATTGTGGACTTGGTCTGTGACAGCCAATAAGGTTAGACGTGTTTTATGAGCTCGGCAGTTTTCGTTTGGAAAAAGGAATGGATCAAAGCATTTGTATCAAATGTTGCGTAAAAAATGAAATAAAGTGTGTGAAATGTTAACAAAGGCCTACGGTGAGTCTGCTATGAGTAAATGAAGAGTTTACGAGTGGTATAAGCGTTTCCAAGAAGGCCGTGAAGACCTTGAAGATGACGAACGCCCTGGACGCCCCAGCACATCAATAATCGATGAACACGTGGAAAAAGTGAAATAATTGGTTATGAAGGATCGGCGAATCACAATTAGAGAGGTCGCTGATGATGTTGGCATATCGATTGGGTCATGTCATGACATTTTTTCCAATTTTTTGGGTATGAAACGCGTGGCAGGAAAATTCGTTCCAAAATGGCTTTTGCACCACGATAATGCACCAACTCACACTTTATTGCTTGTTCGTGAATTTTTGGCCACAAACAATCCTGTAACGATGCCCCAGCCTCCATATTTGCCAGATATGGCTCCGTGTGACTTTTTCCTATTTCCAAAAATTAAGAGAACCTTGAAGGGCCGTCGTTTTACAGCCGTAGATGACATTAAAAGCGCATCGTTGAAAGAACTAAAGGCTATCTCAAAGATTGAGTTTGAGAAGTGTTTCGGGGATAAGAAGAAGCGCTGGCATAAGTGCATAATCCACAACGGGGACTACTTTGAAGGTGAATGTATAAGAATGAATAAATTTTATTGTCCGAAAAATTGAAATTCCCGTTAATTTTTGAACACACTTCGTACAAACATTGCATATGCTTCTTCGCGCCCATTGTCTCCCACTCTCCCTCACGTCTGCTTCCGGTCGGACGATTTGTTTCCCAAAACAATATATTTTGATTTCCACGAATACCTTTCGACCCTTGGGCGTCGAGTGAGGCGAGATGCCCGAGATGAGAGTGGGAGCATCACCGGCGTAGACGAAAAGTAAAAATTGGAATCCTTCGTTCGTTTGGCCGGGTGAGCAAATGAGCAGGGATGAGGCGTTGGGCGCACGGCAGGGTGGCCAACGTCCCGGCATCGTTCGGGGAAGGGGACATTCGTTTTTCCTGGATGTCTGTGGTGTTTGGTTTCTCAACTCGCCGTCGCAGCTACCTGACGCCTCAATCGGATACGGTCGCTCCTCCACCGGGGGACTTAGTCGGGAACCAACCCCCCCCCCCGCCCCTGGTTGTACATGGCTTCCTCTTCAGGTATTCCATATTTCTCTAAGCATCACCATTAGGGCCAAACTCTCTTCGTTCCAACTCGCATTCGCTTCCGGTCGACTCGCACCTAGCCCTCACCCCACCTTGTCCAAAGTGGCACCTCGAACTTTTAAGCACTAAGGTTCACGGACCAAAACTCCAATTAAAATCCATAACTGACGCTTACTAGTGACTACTCTTGTAATGATACTAAATGTTGACCGAATGCTAAAATGCTGAAAATAAAAATAAGGGATAGAATGACACGTGTGGTAATAATACCTGGAAGAGTGAGTGAAGAGATGAATGAATTGACGAACCCGCGGAAGGAGGAAAAGAGGGAAGACATTCTTTCACAAGAAAAGAATTGACGGAAAAATGAGAAGAGCGCCGTAATGAAGGGAAGGAAACCGGTCACCGGTTTCCTTCCCTCCATTACGGTGTGCGTTGGGAATTGTGGAAAGGAATCAATGGATTAACAGCCAGCAAGAGATGGCTTCAAGAGGGCTTTTATTGCGTCGGATTGACGACCCGCGATGGCTCACTCTCGGTATTTCCTCGGCCCGGCGTCAGTTCGGGGGCGAAAGGGTCGGTGTGGGCCAGTGTGTCACGTGGACTACCCTTCCGGCTGCCGAGGTGAGGGTGTGCGACGGGAGGCTCGGGCCCTCCGTGATGTGCATTCATTCACTCGCCGTCGCTTTGCCTTCGCCGGCTACACAATGGCCTCCTCACGCCCGGCATTCCTATCATCGGCGCCGGAGACCCCTTCCCACCCCTGTCCCCCCGCTCACCCCCGAGGACCCTCCCCCTCTTGTTCTAATCGCTCGTGTATCCTCCCTCGGGCGTTGCGTGCCCGGAGTGGTGCCTGCAGGGCCCACGTGTTCATTCAGCCATTCATCATCCCCCGAGGTGGGTGCGCCCCGCCCGCTCGTTCCCGTGGCCTTTAATTGATTGCCGTGGACCGACCCCCCCCCTTCCTCTGAATTTGGAGGCGGATGCCGCCGCGGTCCTCTCGTAAAGCGACGCGCCCTCTCATTACCCGTGCATATTTCGAGGCGTGCGGCCCATACCGCGGCTCTCCGAATGAAGCCTCCGCCTCTAATTTTGTTTCCGGCGGTCGTCTTTACCCTCCGATGCCCACATTTACGTACGACCGACGTATTTTCATACTCCACGGTTTCAGACATTTCTTCGTGAAAGTATTTGAAATCCTTATTTAAAGAGTACTTTTCCACGAGAGTATTTTTAATCGAACGAAAAACCAGAACGACTCTACTCGGCGAATCGTATCTTCGCGTTCGATGTATTCTTTTTAATATGCATAGTCCCTATTCAAGTAATGTTATAATTTACTCAAATAATATTACATGCATAGATTAAATATAATCAATTTAATTAACTAATTATGTAAATAATTATGTGAGTAAAAAGTAAATGTATTATGTAGATAGTTTGCTCGTCAATTTCGGAAGATTTCTCCAAAACGATCGAATACTCTCGGATTATGTCGATGACGAAGTTGGCCTGTCCATCTCGGAAGTATCGATTCCGACCACTATATCGATAGTGAACCGTTTCATGCGCAGGAGAGGGTGACTGTAAAAGTGGAAAACTAAGAGGCGAGACGGAGTTGAGCGCAAAATACGATTTTTACCCATCGTTGAATTTTGCAATGTGCAAAGGATTTGAACTAAAAATTAAATTTTTTAACGTCTTTCCAAATGTATTTTTTGAAAGGGTAAAGAGAGAAATGTGTGTCCATCCGCGGTTCCTTGGCACGCTGTGCTTTTCACTCCGAGAGGGAGAGACGAAGGCGGGGGGATGCGGGGGAGGCCGGCACGGGGGGCGGAGGCGGGCACTCGGCGTGGGAAAAATACGAGTGTGGAAGTAGGAAGCTCTCACCCTTTGACCCCCCTCTCTCCCACCGGAGAAACGGTGAAGGGCTGAGGTGCGATGAAGGATGTGACTGCCCACGCATTCACGCACACACACATACACACGCTACATTGCGAGAACACGCTTCGAAATTGGTCGAACCACAAGCTGTGCGCGTGTGGGCAGTTTAGGGGCTTTGTACGACAAGTTATGTTGAATGCCACAGGAATAATACACACTGTGCTGTACTTATCGACATATTTCGTTAGTACGAAATGTAATTGGTTCCACCTCAAAGCAGAAGGCATAGCATACGGACATGTCAAAAGCGAATTGTACCTAATAAATTAACCTAATTATGCCTAATAATTAGTATAAGTCGAGCCCCTGCTAGATTTTACGGATAATTGAAAGTAACGAGAAAGTTTTTATGTCTTCTAACTGTTATGCGGAATGATATTAATATTTATAGTTTTCGTTATGAAACACGTGGAAGAACGCAGACATTTTCAGTTAAAAGTTCTGCTGAAATACGGAAAAAATACCTGAATTAATGCAAGCTCACAGAAAAAAGTGAAACTGCAACAGGCTTTCAGAAAATCACCAAAGCAAGTGATAAATGTAAATAAAAAAAATTCAAATGTTTAAAAGATCAAAAAGTAGCGAAAACAATAAGTTATGTAAACCGTGTTGAATATGAGCTAATTTCACGAGGAATATTTTGTACTTGAAGCTGATCCAAGTTCCCCTAAGATTCCCGTGTTATTACCTTAAAATTGGTAGAGTTATCATATTTCAGTCATAAGTTATAAGGAATCTATCACTAAATGGTCATTTTCCCCAGATCGTTAGACGACATTTAGATTGGAGAAAATGTAAACTCAAACTCCTGGGCGAATAGGATATCAAATTCATTGCCTCAAATACTCCCTGCTTAGCCTCGAAACCGGATCGAGTGAGTAATAAGGAAAGAAGGCTACTTACTGATGGGCTTTTGATACCACTCCCAAAAAAATTGAAGCACTCTGTCTAGGGTCTGCAATTAATGGACAACTTGTTAAAGGAACCGATCTTCAAATATAATCTCCTGGATGCGACCCGTTCTTCCCCCCCGTTACACAAATATTGACTGTCACACGGAGATGAGTGCATTCGTCCACAGGTGTCGCGATTAGCAAGACCCTCTGTCGTTCCTGCGGGTCGGGAGTAGTAGAGGTATTAGGGGAGGTGGCGACCGACAGCCGAGGTCACTTGCGCCATTAGGGATGGACGGGAAAGGACGAAGGGTGCAGAGAAACCCGACATCGGCATTAACCTACTCTTAACGAGAGGCGCCAAGGGGTCATACAGTTTAAGATGCCAGCCAAAGTTTAAGTCCTTGTTCTTTTTCATTCCACCGAAACTCCACCATTCCTCATCCAGCTGATCGTGGTTCGGCGGACAGCGGTTAAGTAGTTTTCAGTATTGAATTTAAGATTGTTTTGAGACTTCGGGTGAATTGATCAAATGACGGGAACGAATTTAATTATTTGTTCGACGTTGAATGAAGATATGTCAACGTTCGATTGTGAATACGATGAAGTCAGTCGGAAGGTTGCTTTAGACTAGTGAGGTGCACGTGACATTGTGTGACAATCTTGCCTTGGAACTCGCGAATCACGATGAAAGCGACCCAAATTTTTTTAGAATAGATGGTTACCGGTGATGAGACTCTACATGCTCCCAAGACGTCCAGAAGGACAACTCCCTTCCTTCCTCTCCTCAGCCTCTTCTCCGCCACTCCCACCTCTCGCTCGGTACCCAGCATCCCCATCCACCTCTCTCGCCATTTGTAACTTTTCCTCCTCTCTTCTCCCACCATTTTATAATATTTAGCCTCTGCCCTCCTTTCTGTCTGAAGTACAGATGTTTTCTGCACTTTCTGCACACCCTCATTGCAAATGTATCGTACAATACAAAAAGGGTTGCCTTCTACGAGCTCCAGAGTTCTAATTCAACTTCATCATAGTGCATTGAATCCCATTTGCTTTTAGGCTCATGGATGGAAGGAACATATAACGCTCTCAAGGTAGTCATTTAATAACACACACAAGAGTACAAAAGTTGTTGCGTAAAAAACTTAGAATCGAAACTAAAAACAAAGTGGATAAAAACAATATGATGATACATGTATGGGGATCGATAAAACAAAATGGGCAGTGTTGGGTATAAAAAAAGACTATGTGAACATTGGAGGAGATATGCGCAGAAAATACATCACACGGTCTGCGCTACGTGTCAAACATTTTACTGTTCGTTTCTTTGAGTCTTCGTCAGGCTTGGAGGACGCTTTGGGAAGGGCAAACACGGCGAGGGGTTAGAATCGGCAAATTCATTCGCGCGCTTGCTGTCCGGACTCCCACGCACCACCCCCACCGGGGGCAGACGAGGCGCTTCGGCCTCTTCGCCGGAATTCTACGCGTGCGTCGATCGCGGCGAGGGGTGGGCGAATTGGCGGTGCTTCCCCCGCTCAGCCGGAATCCCCACTCGCGCGCCTCCGCGGTGGTCTTTGGACGGCGAGCACGCACAGATGCGTGAGCACCATCTCCAGGGGACGATGGGACGTGGCATGCAAGCGCAGAGCTTGAAGGCGCGGTAGCCTCCAGGGGGCAAGATTTGTATACAAAGTATCGGTAAGAATTCTTGCCTGGCGTGTTGCGTGAAGTGCTGAATTCAGACCGTCATCGGTCGAGTGTGCGCATGATGGCAGATCGTATTATTGGCATTGATAAAATGACAGTGTACACACCATTATGTCACTGAAAATTTGGAGACGCGAAAGATCAGTGCTAAACTCCTCCTCCCGAAGGTCATTGGACGGACGACCATAAGAGCAGAGTCGAGTGTCCTCTGCTAGCGAAGACCTTGTGCAGCGGCATCGTGACGATTTCCCAACCCTCTCACAGTCCCGACTTTGCACCAGCAGACTATTTCCTATTCCATCTAAAGTGAAATCCACCACTCATCAAAGGACACCGCAGTAGGACCCTAAAATGCCGTCAAATAAGCTTCCACGCATGGTACCCTCAAGGACCTTCCGCCTACCGGGGAATCTTCGAGTCGTGGAAAAGCCACTGGCGTAAAAAGTATGTCGACGCTCAAGGGATGTACTTTGAAAAATTTCAGGCATTGTAGAACTATCTGAGATAAATCATTTTTCAGAAATTTTTCCTGATACTTTTTCTAATAACCTTGTATATAAACTGAACTCAAAATCAGTAAAACATTTAAATCAGCCGTAAGATTTCCGCAAATATCGATTTAAGTAACATCTGTTGCGGAGTTGACACCTGAGTGAATCATTTACACAACAAATGACTAGAGTTTACGTAACATGAAATATGTGACCTGTTAGGCCACGTTAGCATACAAAACATTGCTTTATTGCTCATTATGCTCATTAAATCGAGCCATCGGAATTATATTCAACAAATATATTTTTCATAATTAAAACAATTCGAGATGAATCCTCGAACGACATTCAAGAGTTTCTTCTGCCATCATCATGTTGTTGGTAATTTTGAGCGTGCAATTCCCTTCCACGTCGATCAGTTGATCTGATATTCGATTCGATAAAGGTCGATCAGTTACGATCGATCAATTCCCGTGCTTAAAAATAAACCGATAAATATGTCCCGCCGCCTCGCTTCCCGTTCCTCCGCCCACATTGCGGCGCATTCCCCCGCCGCCGCACCCGATGCTAAGGAGAACAGAGTGGACCCCTCCCACGCTTCCCTCAACGGCTAAGAGTGCACGCACACCACCGGAGGCCTCCCACCTCCATCCTCCAGCACACGAGCGTCCCCGCCCGCGACGGGATGATTGATTGATTAATTGGATGGGCGGGCGGGGAGTTGCGGGAGCCTCGACCAGCGTCCGATCAACCGATACCAATCCATCGATTTGCCCGTCACCGGACAGCGATCCCCTCTGCGAACGGCGGCGGGAGAACAATAGCCGTCGAGCTGGCGGCAATGCCCCCAATTAGGGACGCCCCCGAGGAGCGTGGAGTGGTGGCCGGGGGGGGGGGCGCACATAATGGACGCGAATAGGCAAGCGAAACACCTTGTCTCTCGAGAATGTTTGCGCCCGCCAAACTGAGTCTTGCGGGAATTACTGAAACGCGAAGAATTTACGTAGTAGGAACACGGGTGGATCGGGCGAGTTGTCATTGATCTCAGAATGCCACTACCTGCTAGGCATTTCGCGGTCCGCAGGAGAGATTGCAATAACAAAGTGGGCGGAGGGTGAGTCGGGGATAGGGTGTAGTTGAAGAGGGTGGAATTGGGAACACGGGCACGCGATTCTCCCATCGCCCATCTGCACGGATCTGGCGATTGCCTTAACGCCCCTCTCTCTCATGCAACGAAATCGACGCGGGAAGAAATACATCGTTTGTACAAAAGTATCTGAAAAACTTACGGAATAATAGATTTATTTCAGTTACTGCTGCAATGGCTAAAAATTCTTCAAAGTACATGCCTTGAGCGTCGACATACGAAACAGCTAGCGGCTTTTCTGCGACTCGAAGGCTCCCTGGTAGGTGGAATGCCCTTAAGGGTACTATGCGTGGAAGCTTATTTGACGGCACCCAGGGTGTCCCATGTTGATCGTGTCCTTTGAAGGAGGGAGGATTTCACTTTCATAGAGAATAGGAATAATAATCTGCTGGTGCCGATCGGGACTATAAGGGGATTGGGGAATCGTCGTGATTAAGTTTTTCATTCTTTTTTTTTAGCAGCTTCGTTAAGATCTTCGGGAGGACGAGTTTAGCGCAGATCTTTTGCATTCGTAATTTTCAGTGATAATGGTGTGTGCACTGTCATCTTATCAATGTCAATATGAGCTACGACCATGCTCCAGACCAACGGTCTGAATTCAGCACTTCATGCACGTACGCGAGGAAAAAATTGCTATCGATAATTTTTCTACAAACCTTGTACTCAATGCCCGATGAAAGAACAAAAGTCAAAGTCTCCAGTCGGCCACATTCAAATTTCGAATGTAAAGTACTCAATTCTCTGGATTCGTCCTCCCTCGATGAATAATTCTGCCATTCTGCGGAATTCAAATTTCACGGGAATTAACTTTCCCACCATGCGATTTCGAAGCGAAATGTGTCCAAAACTGAGCTGCATAACTAGCGAATCAAACTTAAGTTTCTTTTATGCCAAAATACCATTCACGCGGAAAAGGATTAGCCGATATTAACTGAAGGAATACTTCAATTCACACAGGGGGTTTGACTTCTAGATTTTGCACAACGAGGAGTTTGTGGCCGAAGAAATCCTCTTCGGGGAACCATATGGACCAATGGGGAAAAAGAATTTTGTCAGATGTATCCTATTTGCGAATTGAAACGAGAAGCATGCAAAAAACCTATTCAATCCCCTTCAATGCACTGTTTACCCGCGAAGGAAGTTATTGGGGGATCGGGAGAGTGCGGTAGCTAACGTACTGGCTTCTCAGTTAGAAGTGAGAGTGGCCCGAGTTCGAATCCTGGAGGTGGATGATACGAGTATTTTTTGTTTAATCCCGATCCCTACTTGAGGTGCTTTGTGGAGAGTACTTAGAGTGAGTACGCCATCCGTCGGATGGGACGTTAAACCATGTGACCCCTTGGCGCCTTTCGTTAAGAGTAGGCTAATGCCGATCCTCCTAATTCTTCCTAATTTCCCATCCATCCATAATGGCGCAAATTACCTTAGCTGTCTTTGGACTGCCCTAAAACTACTACTACGAAATTACCATATCATACGCGGGATAAGGAAGCCCATTCGCGTTTGATTTTTATACCGAAAAGTAGGGATTTGAGAGCGGCGATCGGGAAGCCGCAACGGCCGACATCCACCCATGCGAGGAAGATTGGAAGTTGTCGGGGTTGAGATTTATTACGGCGCTCGCTGGTGAATGAGGGGGGGGGGGGGGACCGCTGCTTGCCTCTTTGGCCGATTGAAGCGGCGGAAGGGGGGGGTGTGGGCCCCCTGCGCCCATTCTAATCGGCCCAAGGCCCGTTTTGGGGGTGGGGGTCACGGCGTATCGCTCTCATCTCGATCGAAGCCAAAGTCAGAAGACCTCGTGGGCCCGGGAAAAGTGATGGAGTTGTCCGGGCGGGGCGTGTCTGTCTGCGGAGGGGAGGCACGCAAAGGGCTTCTTCTTCGACGATCGAAGGGAGGGTGGGCAGGACGGAAGGGTGAGTTGGCGATGGAGACACGGCATCATCCGTTCCCAATGGAGGCGAAAGTGGAGGTCCGGGGTTGGTTGGCGACCGGTTTATTTGTACGTATTTCGTATTCCCTGGATTGAACGCCACGGAAAAGGATATTCACTGCGTTTCTATCTGTAAAGGAGAGAGTGGAGTCGGAATAAGTGAAACACTAATAATAAAGAGTAATGTCAAAAAAAGGTATAAAATATTCTAATGTGTTAATGAAATTATGATTTCATTTACGTCATGAAAAGTTGAAATGTACTCATGATCGAAAACTGAAATCCACGTTAGCGCGTTTGGTGCAAGTGTATGTCAGTCCGGAGGCTCCTTCCCCGCATCCTTGCAGCCACGATCCATTGCGCAGGGCCAGGGGTCGAGTCCATTTTGATTATTAATGGAGGTGAGGTTCGGGGGGGGGGAGGGGAAAATGGGGAGGGCGTTCCTTCCCTCCAACCCAATGGGCGAGATAGTGATGGGATCTGCCTAGAAGGATGTACTCGTGCCCGTACGAAATGCACCCTCCCCCCGCTGGACTTGAATCCAACATACAATTGGCACGAACCAATGGCCACCGACGACGGTTATGTGCAAGGTTTGTACAAGAAGTATCGGGAAACATTTCGGAAAACTCGATTTATTTCAGATATTGCTCGTCCACGCATGCCTCAAAATCCTTCAATGTGCATCCATTGAGCGTCGACATACTTTAACCAGTGGCCTTTCCACGGCTTAAAAGCTCCCTGGTAGGCAGAAGACCCTTCAGGGTACAGGCGGGCAAACTTCTTTCGCGGCATTTTAGGCTCCCATGGTGGGTCCTTTGAGGGTGGGTGGAAACTTCACTGTCTCTTTTGGAAATAGGAAATAGTCAGCTGGTGCCACGTTGGGCCACAGGAATTGGGGAATCGTCGCGATGCCGTTTTTCGTCAGGAAGTCGCTTGCCTTTGAGCAAGTGTGGCTGGGTACCTTCGGGACGAGCTTAGCTCATCGCCAAATTTTCTGTGGTAATGATGTGCACTGACATCTTATCAATGCCGATGTACGATCTGCGATCATGCGCACACTTAACCGATGGTCTGAATCCAGCAGTTACCCCACACGTTGCACGTTGTCGTCGGTTTTTGACGTCGACGGCTGTCCAGTCCTGGGATCATCCTTCACACTCTCTCGGCCATCTTTGAAGAGCTTTTGTCACTTAAAAACCAGTTAGTGACACACTTTCATCCTTGAACACTCGACGAATCATGCCCAACGTCTCCGTACCCGATTTCTTTAGTCCAACACAAAATTTTAATGGCGTACCGCTGTTCAGTCGTTCGCTGCATTTTGCGCTTGCACCGTGTCACTCGGCAGGGGTCCACTGAGACAAGATCCAGCCCGAACGAACGCTCGCAGGCGATTGGTACTTGGAACGTGTTGAAGGTCGGACCGTTACAACGTACAGCCACGACAGGAAAAAAATGTTCCCGCTACTTTTAATCCATGGCATGTAAGACACCCGACATGATTCTTAAATTCCCTTTCCCGCTGGCATCTTGCGTGAGGCCATCCGCCGGGTTCACGCCCCCTTCGCCCTCCGCCAAGCATCCTCCCCGCCCCTGTATTCAACTCCGGCCGTGTATTCCAACACCGCAACCCGGAGTCGGCCCTATGTTGCCGGGCGAACGAGGGCATCACCGTCCCGCCTCGAAAGGCTCCCTCCCCTTCCGTCGAGGGTGCGGCGGCCCGTCCCGCTCTGGAGACGGAAGCGCCCATCAGATCCCCCCCCCTCGTGTCCAATCTGGGAGGTGGAGGCCATTAAGGCATCGACAGCTCGGAAATTGCTCTAATTGCCCCAAGTGGACGGCTGCAATTGGTGAGGGCGTGTCCCGCTGCGGGGGTGGCGAGGGGGGGGTTAGTTGATGAGGAGGGATGGGAGTGGAAGACAAAAAATATGGAGGGATCCGTTGCGAAAATTGGGGCGCCTCTTCGTCAAGGAGCAAAAAAAACAAAAAGTGGATTGGTGGACACGTTTCTCAATCGGTATTTTTATCGTTTTCTCACTCGATAGCGTGGGATCTGACCAAATAATGGTGGGAAAGTTCTTCTATGAGAAAATAGGGTCACCCCTGAAAAATAAGATGATGGATAGAAGTCAAACGAAAGGTGGTCCAGGCGTCGTCATCTTCTCACTGAACTTATTCATTGCAGCTCTGCTCCTTTTGTAATAACGAGCATCGATTCCCGAAGGACTGCCTGTATTTTCTACACCGTTGTGCACGACGAACTGAGGCATCCATCTCCCGTGGAATTGAACATTTAAGTTATGATTTCGCGTTGGTCAGACCGCGCCTTAAATACGCGTCGAGTGTTTGGTACACTTTTGCGCGGGAATCGATGTTAGAATTATTTTGTGGATACCTACGGAGAGTAGCTGTCCGTTTCGTGAGACATCGTTAGGAACGAACAGAGTGTCTCTCTTATTTTCGGAAGGCTCGGTTAGGGAGCCACTCACGAGAAGAGACAATACTCATGGTGTGTATAAAAAGTATCGGGGAAAGTTTCGGAGAAATAGGTTTATTTCAGATATCGGTACAATGCCTCAAAATGCTCCAGAGTACATCCCTTGAGGGCGTCGGAAGGCTCCTTGGTGGACGGAAGGTCCTTCAGGATACGTGTGTACGAGCATCCTTGACGACACTTAGGGTCCCATGGTGATGGTGTCCTTTGAGGGAGGGATGATTTCACTATTATTGGGAGTAGGAAATAATAGTCTGCTGGTGCCAAGTCGGGGCTGTAATGGGGTCTGAATTCAACACTTTACGCGCACGTGATGAAAAAATTGTCACCGATACCTTTTTATAAAACTTATACCCACCACGCCGGTAACCGATATCGTTGGCATCTGTTAAAAGGCAAATTGATTGCCGAACTGTTCAGCGTCTGGAATAAATTTTCCTTTGCACAATTCGATACCTCATTAGAAGGAAGCATCTCTGGAAACAAATAAACTTCGCGAACACTATCGATTGCGAATAGCTCTAAATACGTAGCTGGTAGCGGAACAGCCCCTGCCACGCGCCCTCGCGGCGGTTTTCGGTAGAGGGTGGGTTTTGGGGTTGGGAAGCCGTGATTTATACGACGACGTGGGAGAACCCCTTCCTCCTCCTCCTCCTCTCGCGTTTTTCAAGGGTCGAAATATCTCTTTCCCCTCCCCCATTGGGGCACCATCCCCCGCCCGCCGCCACACGTTAGGCGCGCCCACCTCTTCGTTCGACTCGAATCGTTTCTCCACACCTCGGTGCGCGCACTATATCGGTGACCATCTCCATCCATCCAAGGATCGCCATTGCATCCCTGCGGGCGCCGAACGCTCCCTCGCCCGGCACTGCTCCTCAGAACGGCCGCTTGCCCCCGGGGACCTCGGGAGCCGAAGCCAGTCCCTCATCTTTTTGCCCGTCTCCCCCGCTGCATGGCCCCCGCTCTTTTCTTTCGCCCCCGAGGTGACCCGGCGTACGCAAAGGCCGACGGGAGTAGGGGAAAGGGAAGTACGATTGTGTTTGGTGCGTGAACGTGCCTTTGGTCATGAGATAACAATAACCCATGCACCACAGTACCGCTCGGACGTGGGGTTGGTGCGAAGGGAGCGAATCGCGTTCCATTTCAGTCTAATTTTCGTTAGATTGGCTCGCAGCATTCAGGCTGAGGATAATTAATTTTTCGTACTACTTGAATAATATTATCCTGAAATTACGCGGAGTCGTTAGAAGAAGTAATTACTCAATTTTTTTCCGAGAGGGAATAGATCGAGATTCATAATTGTTCCAATTAGTCCTTTTAAAGATCCGGTTTCCCAAATGAAAATCGGAAAATTAATCCAAGATTTTTCGATTCGACGAACGATTTCGTTGATTGCGTTTCGCCGGCGAGAATCAGCGTTGATCGAGTTAGCTGTTTCTATGCTTCACCTGTCATCCCTATTTCACCTGAGTTCGTATTATGTTGCTCCACTGAAATCCATTGATCAATATCGTAGAAATTATTTTCTTGCTTTGGCTATTGACCTTAGTGACTTAAAAAACATGCAGCCTCTGCGTCTAGTCATTAATCCGTAAAATGCGTAATCTATCGTTGATAGTATTCAACAGATTCAGGCGAGATGTAGTGGAAGTTCGTCATTATGAGGAAAACAAAATTTGCACTTTTCCACAGATTTATTTGTAACGTACAACGCGTTTCAGTTCATCGAATCTTCTTCAGGTACAAGACAAGATTCCACCTGTGATGCATCATATTTATACCTGTTTGAGGAAGGAGGGAGAAGGAAATAGTGAGGAGTAAGGTAGGCGGGGACAAAGAGGGGAAGTGTGGAAAACCCTAAGAAATAGACAAACTACAAAAATGGAGGGGTAGAAACAATGAGGGATGGTTATTATTCGATAGGACGGTGGCGGGTACCCTGGCGGTAGGAAGGAGGGAAGAACGAAGAAGGTTTAAGCGGGAAGGGGGCGTGGAAGGGATAGAGGCAGGATGAGGTGTAAGGGATTCTAAGAAGGACATGATGAGGAAAGGGTTGCTCGACACCTACTGAGAGTGGAGGGTAGAGAGGGGGTGGTCGGATGGGAAATACGCCAAGGGTGGAGTCAATGGGAGAGAGAGAGGGAGTTTCACTGTTTGCTGTGGAAACGGGGCTCTGAGGAGAGGAGAGTGGTTTATTAAAATGTGGCCAATTAAAAGAACATCCATATTTGATTTTACAATTCCAAGTTGCTCTAAAATATCAAGTTTTTTGCGCTTATTTTCGTAGTGTAGAATCTCCGGATTAAATTGACATGAGTGGGATAATTGTAGTAGATACTTAGCTAGGAGTGATGTTTCATCCAAAGTCCTCCAGCATCTTTCATGCTTTGATAGGTTGCTGTGAATGATTCCTGAGAGCTATTGCTGGTCTTTATTGACTTCTACTCGATTACTTAAAAAAACATGGACTTATTACACTGTTTTCTCCCTCGTCATTTGATATTGTCTGCCTTCCTTCCGAAATTCAAATGGGTGAAATGCCTATTGCTTTCTTTCACTTTCCCTAAGCATTCTCCGCCATCGTGTCCTTCGGTATTCACACCAAATCTCCCTGCACCCATCCTACCTACTTATCACGATTTCCTTCGATTCCCTCTTACCGACTCACGCTTGTCTTCTTCCCTCGTGGTCCCTCAAGATTCGGAACCGGACTGAGCGGCCCTTGATTCTCTCTCCCCCCACTCTGCCTGTCGCCCCTGCGGCCTGCAGAGGCCCCCTCCCGTCCTAATGACCCCTCCCTCCGCCGAACGAAGTCTCCTTCCCCCGATGCCCTCGTTACCCAAATGTTTCCCATGTTAGACGGAAATGGACACAATATTTGCTCTGGTCGCTAAATAGACTGCAAATTTCCTTGGACATATTCGAGCGCCGGAAATGGTAGCTTTTATTGTCGAGGGCCGAAGAAGTATCGACACCAATGCAATTAATTTCGGTGCTCACATCGTGAATAAAATAGCACTTTTCCGTTGTCATCTGAGATGAATCGTACTTGGCATGCGCTCCTCGGCTCCATAACGTCTAAATTTGGCAAATCAGTAGCATTGGGTCACTCTGCGATCGACTCATCCGAATCGGTCTCGCTGTGCCCGTACTGGTCCCAAACGTGAGCCGAGTCACAAAATCGAGTCCCAGGTGTCCGCGAGACAAAGTGGCGGCCTGTGCGGACAGGCTAGACGATGGGAATCGTTCGTGCGGAGCGACTCGTGCCCGCACGACCGATTCGCCCACTGACGCGATAAAGCGCCCACGCCTCCCTTCTACCGAGGTCACTGGGTTGCGAGGCGGGGGCGGGTGGGCGGTGGCGATAGATGACGTGAGGGATGGTGCGTGGTGGCTCTAGCGGGTTCGCCGCGACTTTCTCGGATCTGAAAGGGCGCCTCGAATCGGATGCCAGTACTTTGCGTAAGGCTGGAGGAAGTCTAAAACTTACTTACTAATAGAGTTCCGCAATATGCGTGGGAAGAGGCCATTCACTTTGTTGGGAGTATGGAAAAACGTGCGCTTCGAAATACTGCATGCATAGTTGGTATGAAGGGTATCGGGGAAGGTGCAGGTCTTCGCAAGCAGAAGACACTCGACTCCGCTCTTCTTGGTCGTCCGTCCGAAGACCTTCGGAAGACCGAGTTTAGCGCAGATCTTTCGCATCGCCAAATTTCCATTGATGTAATGGTGTGTGCACTGGCATCATCTCATCAATGCCAATAATACGATCTGCGATCATGCGCACACTTAAACGGCACGGTCCGAATTCAGCACTTCACGCATACGTCGGGAAAAATTGTTACCGATATTTTTCATACTAATCTTGTGTATGGTTAATATCGAAGGAAAGAAAACGAAATTCAAAGATTATTTTACACTCTTGACGAAGCCAATCATGTAAACGGCAACATATATTCGTATAATTGTTTTTTTTTTGTTTTGTCACCCTGAAGCTTTCGATGGCACGTACACTTGAACATTCGATTGAGTCGCGTCAGAAAAAAATATTAACATATCATTTCATTTCCAAGAGGAAGATGGAAATGGAAGGCTTAACGGCATGGTTTTCATCCATTAAGGTTCAAACAATGCCGGAAGATCGGAAAATATTTCCCGTGGTCCACTTTGAAGCCATACGCGATAGAATGCGTTGAACTTTCGCTGGAACGAGCCGATTGCGATATGCTGCGAGGCGATTGCAGCCGGCACGGGCAACCAACTTTCACGCCGATGAAGTTTTTTTCCACTTGATCAAAAAGTGCCCATCAACCGTTTCAAATGAGCGATTTTATCGGCACGCCAGTCTATGGGATCTGGTGAAACGCGAGCATCTGGAAAACCTCTCAATGTTTTTAAAGTATTTACCAGTTTCTCTTCATCCCGTTAAAATGAAATTTGTGATGACTTAATATCACAGTAAAAAAAGGTATTCATCTTTGGCACCATTTAACATACGGACATATCCCGCGATTCACCAAAAAGGTTGGTGGCGGGGGGTGAGTTTCCAAAGTTTAAGTTTCCAAACCTAACAGCCATGGTAAGGCATGCATTGAAAATATTCCGCGTAAGTCCTTTCCACTCGGGTAGGATTTACAGATTGTGCGACCTGGAGAGTGTCCCGATTGATTGAATTGGAATCTTGCGTAAATTGGAAGGGCGCCTCTCCAGCAGTGTTAATGTTGAAAATGAGTCATTACCCCTTTCGTACGGCGGTGAGAGACATCATGCCCATGCAAATAGGGAGGTTAAGAGTAGAAGAGGAAGACTTAGACATGTCATTTTTTCGACGAACGATAAAGGATCAAAATGACATTGTCCGACCGCGGCACGGGTGAAAATGTTCGGGTCAAAATTAATCTGACCTATATTCACCCCCTGCCACACACCCCAGTGATGGATTGTAGGGAACTAAAAATACAAAAAAATCAAAATTTCCTTTTGCGGGAACCTCGATTCATTTTCCAATCCGAAGGGCTCGCCCCGTGTCCGCTTTCGCGTCTGAGGCGTCGGGCAGGGACGACGGGCGATATTTGTGCTCGGGAGGAGCGAACGGCGTAAATTCCTCTCGCCCGCTCCCGAAGACGACCATTCGAGCAAAAACAAACCCCATCCGTCAACGTCGACACTTATAATAGCCCTGACCCCCCCCCACACACACACACACCCCTTCACTTCGCGTACCGATTCTTCAAGCACGCACCCTTACACATCTTCCCGAGGCGTCGCGTCGAGTTCACGGGGAGGAATAACGATCCGACATGCCCTTTAAAATGAATAAAAATGAAATATCTATTTCTGTTCATAGAGCACAAAAAGAGACTCGTCCACCTTAAAGGAGTGACAGAAAAGTGTACGCGAGTAAATCAATAGTTGTGATTTATCGGCACATTTCCAAAATGTATTGCTTGCTGTGGTTGGGGCCATCGTAATGGTTACCAATGTCTGAAGATATTCGTGAAATCGACACTTCCAGGTATTCTATTTGAAGTTTTGGGTAATCATATCTTTGCCATTGATAAATTTCAATAGAATTTCGAGTAGAATAAATTTTGTTTTGCCAAATTTTAAGTTTTCGAAGCAGGAGTTGATTTGATTTCATAAGAAGCAATCAAATATTTCTTTAAATTCTTTGTGCATTCTAAAATAATTTTAAAATCGCGTGCAAAAATTTTGAAACATATAATTAATAAATTTATGACGGTGTAATAATCTCATAAATGTAAACCGGTTCTAGATATCCCTACTGTCGCCAGGAATAAGTATTTATGTTTTAAAATATTTCTCTGGTAAGACGGTGGTGACGTTTCTGTTACACATGTTGCGAGTTGTATACATTTTTTGGGGTAAAATGGATTTTACTGCCATATAACCTGAAAATTTCATTTTTAAACTTTCAAATGCATGAGTTGTCTCTGTAATAATGTTGGAACATTTCTTCCGCTGTATCCCTATCACAGCCTTCAAACATCCCATTTTATCCTTGTATTTTCTCCAGTCGTTTCTCCTGCCTTCGCAGGGATTCTCCTTCTATCCTTTTATGTAATGTCATTTCTTCATTTGTTTTCCTCCACGTCAATTGTCTTTTCTCCATTATTTTTTATATCCACATCTCAAAAACGTCCAACATAGAATGTTGGCACGCAAGTACTTGCGCGTTCGCCGATATGCCTACCTGTAATATTTGTTTCAAATCAGTCATCGGATGTACCTTTTGACTCGTGCAACAAAGTGGCTGAATTAATGATTATTCGTCCTCGAAGCAACGGCCATAAAACAAAGAGAGCGCTCCTCAGCGTGGCCAGTTTCCCTTCTCGCACTTCTTGCTGGAGCCGGCCCCGCGTGCATTGGCGTTCGCCCCCCGAGGCGGGGAAAGGCCGGCCCTTCTCTCTTTAACCAGAGGCCATTTCGGTTTTTTCCACACCCCCCCTCCCCACGACATTACCGCGGGACGTTTTAGCGAAAGTGCTCTACAAATTGCCGCGAATTACAGCGAAGGCGTTGTTTGCTCTCGGTTTGATTAATCGCCTAAACGGCCCAACGTTTTTTTTTTTGAGGGAATCAGAAATTTTAAGGCGCGTGAAGTTTGCGGTTCGCGGATTTCTGCTTTTGGAGCGTTGATGGGGTGAAAAGTGAAGTGAATGGATGGGGGATTGGGGTGGGGTGAAAGAGGCGAGGCGTCCCTCCCGCCGCGAGAAGAAAGCGGCCGGCCCGCGCGCCTCTCGGTCGCCTCGCACCTTTCCGCTTCCGTCGGCGGAATCGAGTGGGCAGAGGGAGCAAGCACTGTTTGGGCTGATCGAAGGACCCGGGGTCGATAGCGCGTCACGCCTTTGACGACGATCGGAATTAAACCCTGCGTGATTTCTCGGACACCAGTGGCTCGTTTCTCGAAACTGCAATCCAATGTAACAATCTGTGTAATATGCACATATGGAGTCTCGATCTGGACAGCCCCGGCCGAATTTAAACGGAATGCAAATTGGAAAATTTTATATCTTGAGGAATCCTGATGGTTGATTTCAGTTTAAGTATGGCTTGACTTGTATTTAAGAAAAACCACGTCCTTTAAGTTTCATTTCATTTCACTCATTTGTTTGACTCTTTTTGTGTCTCAGGTTTTTCAGTCATGTGAGATAGGTTTAGGACAAAGCTCTGAGAAGGTGGGGAATTTAAGTTTAAATTACCGATATTAATCTTCGTCATTAGGAAAATATTAAGGCTGTCAGTCTTATGGCTAGTAAGTAACTTACGTTTCGGCCTAGCGTGGCCGTGAGTAGGGCTAAAGCAGCCAACTCTGTGTCTAAACGTCCAGACAATCGATGCGCATCCTGCTGCGGTAGTGTGTGCAGACTGTGGTTCTTCCATACCTTGCTCACATTGCGAACTGTTGAAATGTGATAGCTGCAAAAGCTGCAGGTGTGAAGTGCGATCTGTGAATAGGTTTTTACTGGCAAAAAACTAACACCAGCCAATTGAAATTCATAAGCAACTTTGTTTGAAGTGGGTGCGGAGAAGCGATACTGAGTGAAGGCGGGGTGAGGCAGTGGTGCATTCTCAGTTTAAAAATGACCACTGCACCAATGTTCACGACGAGGTCCACCGCAGTGGTCGGCCTAGCCTTGTGACAGGTGGCAGACTGCTTCAGAGATCGAATTGAAAAGCGTGTGTATCGTCATGATAAATTCCTCAATTTGAATGGCGACTATGGAGAAAAATAGCTTAAGGATGTGCCTTTCAAAAGAATACAATAAAACTTTGTCTCGTCAATGGGTTCATATTTTATTTCAAAACGTAGGTTACTTTCTGGACAGGAGTCGTAAAAACTGGATCTTCCCTTGCCCTTTCCCTTAATGCCTTCGAAAACGCCTAATTTCTCTTCGTTTCCTCGCCTCCCCATCACACATTTTCTCGACCCGTCTCATCCGCCTTTTCGGATTCGCCCCAACAGTTGCTCCTCTCCGTACTCTCGTTTCTCCTTCCGCTCGGTCCACTTCCCTTGGCGCACACTCGCGGGCGAGGGCTCGCCGCCGTTCAACTTCACGCTCGGCATCAGTCTACCTGGCAATCACCTTTTCCATTCCGACGTCTTTAATCGGAGGCACAGACCTGGCCATTAACATCTTCCTGCTTTCAGGTGCTACCCGAGGGTAATCCCTGAGAGTAACCTCCGTTGTCGTGTAGCGTGAGAATTAGTGGAGGGAGCCGAATGATCGCTGTATTGGCGCACACAGTGGGTCAGTACGTCTCGAGCTACAGTGCTTGGAAGGTCGCGCCGCTTGTCGGTTGTTTATACAATAGCTAGTGAAAATTAACAATACAATACAAATTCCCACCAAATGTGAAATTCGTTCACTGATAAGGTTTTTATTGATAAAAAAACTTCAAAGCTGCTGACATTCATCATTGGGAAATTCGTGCTCTGTACGGACCAAATGTGATGAGTGGCAAGAGTTATGCGTCAGCGTTGTCATTCGTTTAAGAGTGAACGGACAAATGTCCATGATGGTGATGACGACAGAAGTGGCCGCCCCCGTCTGTGGCAAACAATGAACTGCACCTGAAAAAATGACGAAAAGTTCGTGAAAACGGGCGTTTTACGAAAATCTAAAATCTGTAGAAAGTTTTCTTCCACAGATTTCTACGACTCTTGTTACATGGAAACACGACTGAAAAGTTGGGCTACTACATGTCTTGTGCTCGTCTTGACGAGGAACTTCAAGATGTCGTCATCGGTTGGCTTCGATCTCAGACGGCAGAATTTTATGCCGAGGGAATTTTGAAAACTAGTTCAGAAATATGACAAATGTTTAAATCTGTTTAGCGAATATGTATAAATGTAGGATTTATATATATATATATATATATAATTTTGAGATGAATGTAATAACTTTAAAGTATCTATTCGAGTGTATTGTTTATGGCATAACGGAGGGTACTTTATGGAAAGCCCTCGTATGTAGGAAAAGTCCAAATACGAGTATGATGACGAAATTCCTAAGGACATGTTTTGGGCTCACTACTATTGGGCTTAAGTTCAGCACAAATATTTCCTTTTTTTAATTGCTAAAGAGGACCTTCGTTGGCACACGTGTGCGCGCGTTAATCGCCGTAAATTCTCACGAAATGAGCGAGCTGTATCTTCGTCGATTATTTGTAGTCGCACCCACGTTATTCTTATGCGTATTTACTTCGAAATCATTTCTGCCCCTAGAGCTTGTTGAATGAATCATGGGGAAGTTAAACACTGAATCATGCTGTTTCATTTTCGGAATGTAGCCTTAAAATTGTAGCAGGCGAAACACGAATTCCACTCTCCAAACATAGTTAACAATTGCGTCACTAATTGCTATATCCATTTAGCATGCCTTCAAAAGTAAAATCAATGCAATGAGTGGAATATTGACCCAAACTTAATACCCCGCAAGCCGCCGCAAGGGCGCGTGGCGGGGGTGTCAGGGCATCACCCGCCTGCAAACCTACCATGCACCCACAAATACACCTGATATTTAAAGTTGAAGCGAGGGATCGCGTTTGACCCAAGCGCTACCCCTCGCTCAAATGGAAGCGAAATGTGTGCAGGGGACTTTGAGGGTGGAGTGGGTCGACTCGATATGCGAATTAATTGTTGGTGTTTTCACACCAGAAAACGTTCACACAATGCAAACCGGTGCTGTGATTCAGGGGGCGGTGCGGTAGTGCACGGTTCTACATCTACATCTACATAAGTACCCTGCGAGCCACCAAAAAGGTGTGTGGCAGGGGGTGTAGCACCATGAGGGAAGGGTAAGGGTTGAGGGGGTTGGGAGTTAGGTGAGGAAAGGTGGGGGGAACCTGTAGGAAAAAAAATATATATACATATATATATGTATATATACACACATACATATACATACATACACACATGTATACACATCCTCGCGAAGTCCCTAACCTGTACGTTAATACTTATTGTAATGAACTAAGTCCTGGGGAATTTCGACTACGAGCATTCTGTTCCCTTATCGTTCTTGGAAAAAATGACATTTTAAACCTGGCGGTTGAGCCCCTACAGGATGAAAATGAATTTAAGAGGGTTCTGCGAATACCCTGGAATATGGAAAGTATAATCGGTATTGTTTAAAGTAAGGGACACCAAGTTTGTCATCATGTCGAGTACTCTGCTCGTGTATTTGCAAAATGACTCCTTCGAGTGAATGACGCCTTGGACTGCTCCCGTATAGTCTCTTCTCTTTCACGTGATATATCAGAAGATTGTTGGCAATAAGTATTCCGTCGTGTGAAACAATTCGAGGTGTATCAATCGATAAAATTAATTGATTGAATCGCAAGCCTCGATGTTTACGTTTCCTCGAGGCGGCACGCGGAGGCGCCAGACTCTTCGGCGCGAAGTTCCCCTCCCCCGGGGGGGCGTCGACGGGGAGGCGACGGCTGAAAGGTACTACCCCCCCCCCCGTGGGTGAGGAGGTCAAGCTGCGTTGTCCAAATGCCTACACGAGCGGCCTCTGACCCCCCCCTTCCGCAACCTACCCGGGCCCCCAATCACGAGGAGAAAAAAGGGATAAATGGGAATGAAAGCAAATGCAAGGTGACACCAGTGGCGGAGGGAGGGGGGGGGGTGCATCCGGAAGGTCCTGATTGGTCGTCCCCTCGGCCACTATGATTAGTGCCGCCGTCAACCCTCCCACCTTTTCGCACTCACCGCCACTCGCCCCCGTGGTGGCGGGAAAGGATTGAGCGCCTCCGTCGGATCACCATGCCGACAATTGGTTGCATGCGTACAAGGCGCCTCCTCCTTTCTTTCCTCCATTCATCCCGTCCAACATCCCTATCCTATTCCTTCCCTTTTCTCGTTTGCCTAACATTCTCCCCTCTATTACCCTCTTCAACATTCCACTACCGCTCAATAAGCCTTTCAACCATTTTTCCTGCCTCCATAGGATTTCTCCCAACAAACCACTCTCCTCACCCTCCATCTCCAGCACTTCCTCATTTGTTTTCCTTTCGGTCCATTTCACCTTCTCCATTCTTCTCCACACCCACATTTCAAAAGCCTCCAATCTACGTCTATCCTCCTGCTTCAGTGTCCACGTTTCCCCGCCGTATATAGCTACGCTCCATATCAGAGTTTTTACGAGTCTTGTCTTAACATCCCTACTCAACGTCCCCATCATCAACTCCCCCCTCCTTGAGAAAGCCTATTTAACCAGTGCAATTCTTCTCCTTACGTCCCTACTACTTTGACCGTGTTGATCCAAAACACTTCCTAAATACGTAAACTGTTCTACCTGCTGTGTTTTTCTCTCCCAGTTTAATGTTTAACTTTGCCTCATTCTTTCTGGAAAATCACATAACCTTTGTTTTATTAATATTGATTCTCATCCCATTTCTATCGCACTGAACCTCCAATTCACTCAGCAATGCTTGCAACCCTTGGCTGACTGAGCAACTAATGCTTGGTCATCAGCAGATCTTGCTTTCTTACTTCCCGATAATAACTTCACCTTGCTGTATAGCGCACCAATTTTACCCTTCTTCTGTAAACTTTCCATATCCTCGCATTGCGTTTTCCACCATTCTTCCTTTGCTTTATTTGTGGTCCTTCTCAATTTATTGTTTAACTCTTTGTATTTCATTTTGCATAACTCTGTGCTTACATTATTCCATCTTCTTCTCTCCTCCATCTTTTCAATCATCTCATCCGTTACCCATGGTTTCCTTATCTTTTTCCCGTTAACGGATCCTATAGTGTCTTCAGAGGCTTTCGATATCACTTTATTGATACATTCTCATTTTTCTTAGATAGTACTCAGCTTTTTACCGTCATCCATGATTTCCTCTACAGCCTGCTGATACTCCTTCCTCGTTAATCCATTTAATGCTTCTAAATTCCATTTCCTAACCCGCCGCCCCTGCCTTATCTTTTTGAAACGGACGCTACATTTCATTGCCACTAAATTGTTGTCTGAGTCCGCATCCGCTCCTGGGAAACTGCGAATTTATCACACTGTTCCTAAACTTGTGCCTAACCATAATATAATCTAACTGATACCTTTCTGAGTCACCTGGCATTTTCCATGTATACCTACGCCTTTTGTGGTGTCTAAACCATGTGTTGGTGATGACTAACCCCTGTCTACTGCAGAATTCAATTGCTTTCTCCCCGCGTTCTCGTGCCTAACCCATAGTCCCCCATCTCACCACCATCTCTTCCTTCGCCTACCGTCGCATTCCAATCCCCCATCACTATCAAATGTTTCCCTACAGGAATACACGCGATTATATCCTGTAACTGATCGTATATCCTATCAACTTCTTCCTCCTTGTGGTTGCTCGGTGGCATGTATACCTGAACAATGACTAAGTTCGTCGATTCTGCTTTAATCTCTACGAGTAATATTCTATCAGTTTCTTGCTCTATTTTTACTACGCTTCTTCCTACCTCTTTATTTAATGTTACGGCAACCCCTCGTTGGCTCTCGTCCCCGCCGTTATATATCTTTCTATAATTGTCACTCCAGTAATCCCCGCTATCCTTCCATCTCACCTCGCATAGACCTAAAACATCTATATTACCTCTTTCTATCTCTCGCTTAATATTCTCTAATTTGCCTGTCCTCAACATTGTCCTGACGTTCCATGTTCCTATTCTAACTACTTTCGTCTTCTTCTGCGTCTTCTTTTCGGCTTCTGTTATTTCTCTCCCGCAAGGGTTTCGTGGGATGACGACCGCGGAAGCCTTGCCTCCCCCGCTGCCGGGCCCGACACACATGGGCCGAGTCCCGCAGTTGCTAGGACTCAATTTCTCTATGTTTTCCATCACTATTATCTTGGGAATAATAATTGAGGTGGTTTCGCGTTGCCTTCTTCAATAGTGTTTTTAACGTGACACCATCACTTATATAATATATATATATATATATATATATATATATATATATATACATATATATATATATACATACATACATACATATACCTCCCATACATCATATATATGATGATAAATATGTGTATGATGAAGATGGTTAATCACACACATTCATCCATATATTGTGATTTAATATGTGTTCTCCATTTAACGGGTAAACATACTGTGAGTATTCTTCAGTTATTTTTCTGTGCGTTGAATATATTGTATCCTTGAGTTTGTGCGTCGCCGGAGAGCGTCAATTTCAACGATGTATATTGTTGATGTGGTGCATTTGTCAGGTACGAGAGACGGTTCAGTATCATCTATTGATGGTACGCGGTTTGATCAAAAGGAGGACACCGCGGACATTCCCTCCGGCGAATGGGGGAGAGGGAAGAGGAAGGCGGACGCGAATGACTCCTTTTTTGGCCCAAAATGTGTGGTCAGTCGCAGGTTTTTGAGAAGAGGATTTTTTGTCAGAGTTTCTCCCTGCTCCGTCGCCTCACCCTTCCCATGATGCCGCCTCCGCCTTCCGCATCCCTGCCAGTGTCAGATTAGGGGAAGAGGCCGCCGAAATTGTTTGCCGAGAGTGAGTGGCTGTGGGCGAAGGGGGTTGGAGGGTGACGGGGGGCGGGCGGTGCTGTTCGTGAGGGAGAAAGCAGAGGGGAATATTGACGGGATCCGCGACATTCAATCCGCTCTGTGCGCGGTGGTCCAGCGCATCGGAGATCGCGGTGCGATTAGATGTCGCCGCGGTCGGTAGTCGAGGTGTTGTATGGGCCGCAGAGTGTCAGCTTTTCCCTCATCTTGAAGGGAGCATTGGCGGGGGCGGTGTGATAGGTGCACCCTCTCCTCTCCATTCCCTCCCCTCTCTCCTTCTCTATCCTTTTGGTTGTTTCTGTGACTGCATGTTTTATATAAAAATTATCCAGAATTTTTTTTCGGAAAAATAGATTTATTTCAGATGTTGCCACAATGCCTCTCAAAATTCTTCAATGTACTTGAGTGTGGACTCACTTTTGTCAGAGCGGCTTTTCCACGGCTCGAAGGCTCCCGGATGGTAGGCGGATTCCTGAAGGATCTTAAGGGTACAAAACTGCCAGGTTATTTGATGGCGCGTGGTGGTGGTGTCCTTTGAGGGATGGTGGATTTCAATTTATAGGAATGGGCAATAGTTTCCTGGAACCAAGTCGAGACTGTAAGTGGGGTGGGGAATCGTCGCGATATTGTTGCAGAAGATCTTCGCAAGCAGACCCTCTCGACTCTGCTCTCGGTCGTCCGTCAACACCTTCGGGATGAGTTTAGCGCATATCTTCCGCATCGCCAAATTTCGGAGTTAGGACCCTGGCTCAGGTTAAATTCAGCAGACGGGGTCCACTGCTTGTTGGCGCTCCTTTCGGCATTCATTTGAAACAGTTGAAGCATAAGTCCATTACACCTTCCATGAGCTGACAATGGTGTTTTGTTCCGAAAGGGTCAATTTTGAACGTTCTCTTATTGGCCGGACACGAGTATATGAGTTTTTGACTGTTCGTACACTCTTTAAAATTAAATTTTGACGTGAGAGTGGTCCAGTCTATCTTTCACCAAAGTTTAAAACGGCGTTTACTTATTTGGCCAACTTTCCTTTTACAAATTAGTCCGCTGCGGTTGCACAACAAAACCATCTCGCGTCGATGTGCCTTTCCCCGGATTTACTCCCCACCGGATTCCCACGCAACATGACGCGCCAAGGAAGATTCTCGCATTCCTTTCGCTTCGGCACAAATTCAAGGGAGGGCTGAGAAGAGTCTGGAATGAAGAGAACAAGTGCACTTTCATTCCGTAAGATGTACCAGAATATGTCATCGGGGCAAGGGAATTCTTCGGAGGGTCAAAGGGTGTAATTTAAAGAGCCATGATGTCGATCCATACGTTCTGGTGCTTTTTCGGATGCCCATACAATCCAGAATGTTCTGAGAGTGAACGAGGGTTAAACCCTTGCCCTATGCACGTGGTCTGCCCAACAAATACGTGAACCGAGCCCATAAAAAATTTAGTCTACATCGATTTTGTTCCCTTCAAAGTACTCTCCATTCGTAGGCTAAGCACTTACTTATTCCATCTTCTTTTCCGCTGTTTAAAGCACCCTTTGAAGTCCTCGGCAGTGAGGCTTTTTAGTTTTCTCGTCGTTTCTTGCGTTATTACATCCACACCTTCCGAGTGATGTTCCCTCATCACATTTTTGCATTTTGGGAATAACAAAAAGTCTCAGGGGGTGAAATCTGACGAATAAGGAGGATGATCAAGGATGTTGAATGAATTTTTTGCCGGAAACTGCCGAACAATCAACACTGAATGTGCAGGTGCATTGTCATGGTGAAGGATCCATCCATCATGTTCGCTTAAAATAGTGTACACTGTTGATTTTCCTAAATTCAGCTCATTAGCTATTGTTCGGACAGTGTTTCGACGATCGGTAAGGACAAGGGGCCGCACACGATCAATGTTATCGTCAACACAGGTGTTTGAGGGTCGTCCCGGCCTTGCATCATCCGTATTGGCGTCTTGCCGGCCATCTTTAAAACACCTAATCCACTTGAAAACGGATGTTTTCTTCAGAGCAGTATCACCGTGTAAACAGCTGTCAACATTTCAGTAATTTATTGATAACTTTAACCGCACTTCACTAAAAACTTGATGTTGATTCGTTTCCCCTTGATTTCGTCAAATTCCATTTTCGACAAACAGTAAAAACAAAGACAACAGAAACTAACATAACTGACAGCATACGCACAGCTCGACGATCCGCCAAGTACAGACGGATCATTTGGTCTTCAGGTAACTAGAGTAGCTAGTGGGCAGGGCTATTGTCCGCGTCATGGCCGCCAGATTGCACCACTTGGTGCATTTATTGCCCAGACCACGTATTCGCGGTGGCTGAAGAGGTGGAACCCGCCAGACGGCATACGGCAAGGCTGAAATGTATATATACGGCATTGCTCTTGCTGTATATATACATTTCAGAAATTTGTCAAATATTTAAGTTTACAATAATGTTCAGTTGTAACGCGTTTCCAAGCATATGTTAAGGAGAAAGAAAATCAATAACGACAACGCCTGTCGCATCCAAAAGTATTGCTCGCTCGTAGTAAAAGCTCAAAAGTAACGCTCTCACATAGTCTTCCACGAATTAATTTAGACGAATGTATCCTTCTTAGTTGTGCCTGTGTATTAAAAGTGTTTTCGATATGCACTTAATTCTGCATTCAAGGGAATAATATTTTTTGTGATTTTTTATTAAATGTCTGCTGGAATTTTAATGTGTTCGAATAATATAACTCATTTCCCGTTTCGATATAATCTACGAGGACAGATCCGAGTCTATTCAAAGGCATTCAAGTTTTTTCCTCGGTCCATAAGATGCGAATATTTGAGTATTGATGCGGTTTAATCGGATTAGGAGGCTTCTTATGGAGGGGAAACTGAATATTTTATTCCTTCCCGTGCCGTATGAATGAGTCGTTCGCGGAACCAACCCCGTTCCACCACAATCTCTCTCGCTTAGTCTTTTTTCTCACTTGGGAAATTGAGCGGTGGATGGAACGTAAGCTCTCGTGATTGGAAAACTGGTTTTCTGAAAAGGATATTTGCTGACGATGGTCGTCAATAAGAGCATCCAGCGAGCCACATTAGTGTACCGTAAAATCATACCGTGAAAGTTTGTGTTGCCGAGTGTGTCGTGAACTCTTTCGCTCGGATTAATAATTCATTTTAAAATAAATTAGGATAATAAATAAAAGTGGCGCGAACGAGAGATGAGGAGCGCGTGGGAAAGCGTGCGACTGTTGGGAGCGAGCAAATGCAGAGAAGCGCGGCTGGGAACAAACGAACGAGCGCGGTTGGCTGGCTAGTTTGCGTGTGGGCAATTTGTTTGGCGGGGTCAAAAGGGAGGGAGCGGGACACGCGCGAGTACGCCAACGCGGTTCCGCCAGCGGATAACCGGTCGGCGATGGAGCAGAATGGACTCCCTAGTTTTAAAAAAATCACTGAAGAGTGCGCAGGTAAATTAGCGTAGTGGGAGTACCGGCCTTATCTGGGGGACACGACGCCATTTTTAGTAATTACCATGCAGTGAGTGGTCTGTTGGGCATGGAGGCTTTTTCGGAGAAACTTTCTTTAAGAGCAATGGTGGTGTGTTGGCGACGCAGAGAGCGCTGTGGTCTAGCGATGAAGCGCATTTTCACCTCTCTGACTCAGTAACTAAACAGATTTTTCGTTACTGGGTGACTGACAACACTCGCGAACTTCACCCAAGACCTCTTTAAAGCCACAAAGTGACAGTTTGGTGCACTGTGTCCTCTATAGGCATTGTTGGACCTTACTTTTTTTTAATCTCGTGGTTCAAGTGTTGCTGTGAGCTCTATTTTGAGATGCTGGAGAACTTTTTGCTCCATGCTAACGTTGTTTTTAACCCCCCCTCGCTCCCCGGATTTAAGCCCGTGTGAATGTTTGTCTTTGGGGATATCTCAAAGCTGAGGTTTACAAATTTCGACCAAGGACCTTGAAAGCTCTCACGGGAGGCGATTGCAGAGGTCATCACTGGAATAACGCAAGATATATTGGTGAGAAGAGTTTTCGAAAACGTTTTTCAAAGAGTCATCATGTGCGTCGCTCACCAAGATCCTCACCTGGATGAAATAACTTTTAAAGCATGATGAAAAGAATGACATTAAATTTAATATTCAGAAATAAAAACCTTTTTTAATTATCTTGGTTGATTTTTATATAATATACCCATCAAATCAGGAAGTCCATTCTGACCCATCCTGTACATATACGAATATAGTATATCGAGCGGACTACTGCGACGCTCTAATCAGAAGACAGGAAAAGGCGAGGGTGTATTCGAATGAAGGGAAACGAGACTTGTCGCTTGATGTCATCGGTGGGAGATCCTGTTAATTGCGTAAAAAAATCCCCCATTCGGGTAGAGGGAGGTTCCCATCAACCTCACCTCGTTTGTGAACCAGGATGAGGACGAGGAGTACTCGTAAGATTAGGGGAAAAAGGGAAATCCGGGCTGACCGTAGCGTAAATAACCGAGTTAGACCTGAATGGTGCAGCGCAGTGGAACACCAACCAATAAGAACACCTGTGGCTCAGGTGTTACGCGTGGGCGCGTGACGACATGCTAATAGTACGTCTTATCGTGGTGCAAACCGCAAGGATGGAAAGTTCGTGGGAGGTTCACTGAAAAAGCGAAAATGGCAAAGGTCTAACGCTGACACCAAGGCACGACAATCCTAAGCCCAAAAATATATTGCCAAAATAACATGGCTTAAAAAAGTGGAAGAAAAGACACTTATTAGTTGGCCTTATTAATGGATACACAATTAGTCTTACTTCCCGCGAACATTGTACATGGTTTGTTTTAATAGTATCGGGAAGAGTTTCGGAAAAATATATTTATTTCTGATAATATTGGTGCAATGCCTCCAACTTCTCCATTCAATACATCCCTTGAGCGTCGAAACACTCTTTTGCCCTTGCGGCTTTTCCACAACTCAAGGCTCCCTGGTAGGCGATAGGCCCTTGAGGGTACGCGTGCAAGCTTCTTTGACCTCATTTAAGGTTTTGTCCTTTGAGGGAGGGAGGATTTCACTTTTGGGAATAGGAAATAGTCTGCTGGTGCAAAGTCGGGACTGTAATGGGGTTGGGGAATCATTGCGATGACGTTTTTTTTGTCAGGTAGCCGGGTAAAATTGAACTCTGCTCTTTTGACCGCCCGTCCAAAGACCTTCGGGAGGACGAATTTAGTGCAGATCTCTCGTACCGTCAGATTTTGAGTGATATAATGGAGCATGCACTGTCATCTAATCAATGACTATACGATCTGCGACCATGCGCACACTTAACGGACACGGTCTGAATTCAGCACTTCACGCACCACACGTCAGGACTAAATATCAACCGAAACTTTTTATGAAAACCTTGTACGATCATCCTCGCCGTGGGTTGTCTGTCGGTGGATTGGTCCAAAGCGGCTGTCCCGCTCCAATCTGCCAATCATTTCATTCGCTAATAAGAGCCGATTGCAGCGACGTCTCCGATTATTTTAATCTGGACTCACAACAGCATTAAACGATTAGCACAACCATTCGAACTGCAATAAATTAAAATAGCATCATATTGTCATCCCCTGATTTCTCACTGTAATCATAAATGTATTTGAGTAACTCGTCCCCTTACACCTCGTGCCGTATGCCCCTATTTTAAGCTCCAGCTAGGAAAGCGTTAATTACAATTGAGGCAATCGATACTTTGTCAAAATGTGGCTGGTTCTGATTTCATTCAATTTACCTAACTAATATTGGGGATAGTTCTTTAGTTAGCTTTTCAAATCTGGTCAAAAAATCACATTTGGGAGAATGATGCCCATTTTAACTTACAAAAATTGAAATTTTATGCAAAAATATTTTCCTTTTCCACACAGAATATCACCGACTTCAGCTCTACTGATCTAAGAAAAAACAAATAATATTTTATCAGGATACACGTAAGATGTAATAAGTGCGTGGCACAGTGTGCTGTAACACCAGCCAATTGTCTCAAGTACTACTGCGTGGATGCCAAAGTACTACCTGATATTGACATAAATGATGAAGGCAACGCGGAAAAAAATGAAATCGAAAATAGAGCGATGAGTGTGAGCGCTGTACATTAAACCCCGTTAAAGATTGCCCTCGCTTCGGTCGCGTCGAATGCCGTGAATTTGTTTATTTCAGCCTTTCCAGGGTCCACAAACTATTCTGAAATGAGCACAGCTTTCATCAAAATTGCTCCTCCATAAGTCACCGCTATTGAGAGGGACACTGCAACTGTTTGCTTCCCGGGGTGTTCCGTGTTTTCCCGGTACCCCAAATAGGGCGCTGCAGACAAATGAGCGTCAGATTAATCACGGGGGAGGAGGTGCGGATGTTGCGTGTCGGGGGCGAGGGCAACGACGTGTTCACACCACCCCCGGCGAGGAAGGGTTGGGAAGGGGGAGGGGGTGGAAGGGCCTCGCCGCTGCCATCTGTCGGGAGGTCTCGGGAGCGGACGTAAAAAAACCTGTTTGTTTGTGATCGGAAGTGTTCCGAAATTGGAACGCTTTTAAATATTTGGACGGGGTGGAGAGTGTGGGGGGGGGGCAAAGGAAGAGGTTTGGCGTCATCAACGGTCGCGTAAAACCGACTCGCTGGGAAATCTTCGCGGTTATTTCGGATGGCGAGCGCCGGGGGCGAAGGGGGGGGGGGGGGGCGGGGAGAGGACGTGGTTTTCGCGGCGAGCATCCCGAGGAGGCGATGCGATCCTCGGTCACGTGTCCTTGCTTGGTTCTGTCTGCTCGTCTCGGACGATTTGGAAAGCAGGGAGAGTGTGCGTCACATCCAAGTGTTCGCATTGTCTTCGTGGGTTGAAGTAGTATAATGATTATTGTGCTGTAGTTGGATTGCTTGCCGAATTGGATCTCGTGCAACGTAAAGGAACTAGATTTGCAAAACCTTTATATTGTAAAACTGGTACCGTATCCTAAATATTAGAGCAGCTAGGCTGGGAATCACTCATGGAGCGAAGGTTAATTTGCAGATTAAATCTCCTGCATAAATTGAAAGGACGTATCTTTAGCAGTGATGTTAAAAATATATTATTACCCCGATCGTAGGGGAGATTGTCTCGTATGATATTCCTAATCAAACCATTGTGCCTCAATGTGTGGGATATGAAGTTCCTGTATGAGATTAAAATAATAAACTTTCTGTATATATTCCAGTGTATTTTTTATAGCATCACAATCAGTATTTCAATCCTAGGATTGGTTTACTGCAGCCCTCCATTCGCCTCTATTTAATGTCAATCCCTGATAACTTCTCTGTTTTACGTCCTACTTAATTTGTCCTATGTAATTGTCTCTTGGTCTTCCTCGTGGAATCTTCCCTTCTATTTTTCCTTCTATTATATTCCTAATCAATCCATTGTGCCTCAATGTGTGTCCAATCCATCTATTTCTTCTTTGCCGTAGAGTTCCCCATATGGTGCTATTATCTTCTGCTCTCCCATATGCTTCTTCGTTCCTCACTTTGTCTGTCCATTTACTCTTCTGCATTGCACCATGTTTCAGATGCTTCTATTCTTCGCTGGTCCACTTTTTCAATGTTCTAAGTCTTGGAACCATAGAGTGCCATGCTCCACACGAAAGTCTTGACGAATTGTTTCCTTGTTTCCAGCCTTAGGTTCTTTGAGCAGTGTAATTGCCTCTTCTTCATAAATGCGTTCTTAGCTTGGGCTATTCTTCGCTTGATGTCGGTCGAACTTCTTCCATCCCATGTTGTGCTGCTGCCCAGGTAGATGAAGGATTCCACTTGTTCTAGTTTCACCCCTCGAATTGTGATATCTGCATTCAGCTTCTCTCTTCCACACACTAGGATTTTAGTTTTCTTCTTGTTGATGTTCATATTATATTCCCCCAGCACTTGATCCATAGCACTTAGAGAGTCTTGGAGGCCCTGTCGCGTTTCCGCCACTACTGCAATGTCATCGGCAAACCGGAGCACGTTGATTTCTTCTCCAGTTACCTTGATTCCTTTGATACCCAATTCTTGTTTCTTTTATTGCCTCTTCCAGGTATACGTTGAATGTTGCTGGTGAGAGGTTTCATCCTTGTCTTACTCCTTTGTTTATTTTGGCTTCTATTTCTCTCCTATTTTTTGGGATGTCATGCACGAAATGAAAAATTGTACTTCAAAAGAGGCGACTGCGACTGTATGTACACGGCACCCTCGTTTAACAATTTATATGAAGAATCGCTTTTAGTCCACGGACTAAAATTGAGTTTTAACAATTCTGTACATACAAGATCCTTTTTCGAACAGCTCTTTGCATAAGTAATATATGCGTAGAAGATTTTTGTGATCAGCCATGACTTTGTTTTTTCCCTCATAATGTGAAATCTCTATTAGGAAGCTATCGATTCTTCACTCGATTGAAGCATTTGTTGAAATGATCCACGCGGTGCAGGGTATCATCTCGCTCATTTTGTTCACGGCACGGGACGAAATTCCGAGCGGTAACGAAGCCAAAGGGCGTGGAGGAGCAGCGCTTTTCGAAAAGGGGAGCGATCGGGTGCGGCGGAAACCCCCAAGGGATCGTTGACGGGAGGTCTGAAGCAGTTTGACGCCCTTGTTTGGTTTTTATTAAGGGGTGATTGCGCTCGCCGAGTGCGACTTAGCTACGAAATCCATTCGATACCGAAGAGGGATGCCACGGATTGCTTTATTCTTCGACACCGGAGGGCTGGCATTAATCGCTCTACTGACGAAATTGAAGAAGTTGATACGGGAAGAAAACATCATCGCGGCATTACCAAAGTTATGAGATTCTTAGTTATCAGAAAGGGTAAGTTGAACGTCCAAAAAGAAACGAATACGTTACTACACCATACACTTCTAGGGTGTGCGTCTCTTTGCCTTTTTATCACATTTACCAAGTACTCTTCTAATAAATCCTAATTTTTTGTTAGCTTATCCTCGTATTCCCCGTACGTTTGTGTTTCACCCAGGAGAGGTCGTGAGTGTGGGTAACGTCGAGGTATTTTTAATCGAGTCTACACTTTCTATTACGGTATTTTTGACGCAGTAGGCGTTCGGGCGGGAAGGAACGAGAAATCCACGTAGGCGTTAGAAGAATTCATCACTACCAGGTCGAAGGGAATGAGATTGTGCAGGTGTTTTGGCCATATGATCAAAATGGGGTGTGGTGGTAAGGAAAATACTGGCAAAAGAAGCAATTACATGATTGAAGTAATAGGTGGAATCAATTGTGGGTTAGCACCTCGAGAATAGGTTCGTGATAACTTTGATGAGGAGCGCAGTAGTCTGCATTTCCGAAGTGATGTCAGTGATGAAAGTGGATGAGCCTAGATTGGAGCCGTTTTGGGATGTGGTTGGTGTGGGGTCGCCGGAGAAATGGGATGGGGGAGAGGCGTGGGCCGCGGCGGAAGAGCGTGAGGCGTGCGTGGTTGGGGAAGAGAGAAAGTTGTTGCCGAGACGGAAGAGGAAAGTGAGCGTAAGAAATATTGAGCGGATGTGGAATATTGTTGTCGCAGGGCGCGGTGGGAAGGAAAAAGTGTTCTCCGTGCTTGGGACGAAGGGCAGAGAGAGAATATACGTTAAACATTGATACGATACGTATGTTATGATAAGATATTCTTCCATCAATTCATATCATTATTATTAATAATTTGTCTGAGTTGACTCCGCAGTGAAATTCAATGAAATCGGTAGCACTACAAACTCCCCTTTTGCGTCTGTCGTGCGCTGTTGTTAATTTCATGAAAATAGGTCAACTCTTGCTAAATTTTAGGAAATGATGGGTGAGGATGGTGAGCATTTGTAGTGTTTTAGGATAATGTATAAAAGATGTGACATGCAAGGAAAAAGAAATCCAGCGGCGGGATCTTCCCATGGCTATCCTTGGAGGGTTTCCATTGGCCCTCACTTGCACCCTATTGACCTGCGATGGCTGTCCAGGAAGTAACCTCCCGTTATACAATAAACAATACACTGGCGTAGACACTGAAAATCTATTATTTTCATCTCAAAACTACATTTCCCAAATAATTTTTATACATATCTGCCGAACTGATTTAAACATTTGTCTGAACTAGTTTTCCAATACCTTCGGCATAATATTCTGCCGTTTGAGATATATATACGAGGGTCATCCGGAAAGTAGTACCCGTTCGTGAAATAAAGACACAAAAGTAAATATTAACAAACATAAAAAATTTTATTTGAAAGAGGATACTTTAAACTACTTCTCAACATAATCTCCAAGCAAATTAAGGCATTTGTCATAACGTGTGACAATTTTCTGTTTCCTGCTGCATAGTCCTTCGCCGCCAGCTCATTGAGATACAGGGTCACTCCTTCTTTAAGTTCTTCATCGCTGTCAAATCTTTTTCCTGCCAAAAAGTCTTTAAGCTTTGTAAAGAGATGAAAATCTGAAGGGGCCAAGTCCGGGCTATACGGTGGATGGTCGAAAGTTTCCCATTTGAATTGCTGCAAAAGTTTTTGTGTTATCCCAGCTGCATGAGGCCTGGCATTGTCATGAACGAGAATGACACCAGTAGACAATAGACCTCGCCGCCGATTTTGTATTGCCCGCCGTAATTTCTTTAATGTTTCACAATACGCATTGGCATTAATAGTGTCTCCACGGGCCATAAAATCAATAAGCAATACACCTCGTCGATCCCAGAAAATGGTTGCCATGAGTTTCCTGGTGGACAGAACTGTCTTGAATTTTTTTGGTTTGTTTGGTGAATGAGCATGATGCCACTCCATTGACTGTCGTTTACTCTCAGGTGATGCATAACAAACCCATGTTTCGTCACCAGTAATTATGCGAGTCAAGAAAGAGTCTCCTTCATCAGAATAACGTCCCAAAAACGTCAGTGCTGCAGCCATACGCTTGGTTTTGTGCTCATCTGTAAGCATGCGAGGGACCCATCTTGCACAAATTTTTGCATAATGCAGATGGTGTTTAACAATTTCATGAACAATTGTTCGAGAAACATTGGGAAAATGCTCACAGATGTCATCAATTGTGACGCGCCGATCGTTCCTCACGAATTCGTCAACTGAGCTCACCAGTTGGTCTGTAATGACAGACGGTCTCCCCGGACGCTCATCGTCGTGTGTGTTCCCCCTCCCCATGTTGAAGTTGCGACACCACCGCCGAACAGACGACTCGTCCATTACATTGTCTCCATACACCTCCTTTAATTGGCGATGAATATCACATGGGCGAACGTTTCTTGCATTGAGGAATTTAATCACTGCCCTCACTTCACAACTGGCGGCGTTCTCAATTTTTTTAAACATTGTAAACAATCACAGAAACAACACAGGCAATGCTAGCGTCACGCAACTTGGCTCAGAGAAGGCAGACAAGCCACTGAAACTATCTGACCTCGTCCAGCGGCTACTCGCGTCGTCAGCACTTCATGCGGCACGAACGGGTACTACTGTCCGGATGACCCTCGTATATATATAAACCATAAACACAGTAATCAACCCGAAGGTCGGTTTAGTAGGTGATGGTAGACCTCACCCGTGTACCAAGCCCGACGGCGTGTGAATATTCACACATCAGGGTAGGGGGGCCGGTTCCTTTCCCTGTGCCGGTTATGGTTTCCCAGGAAGATCTGGTACCCGAAAAATCAACTAGCTTGGGTGGAGCTGCAGGTGCTTAAAGTGTCGAGAATCGAACCCGGAACCCTCCGGTCAGTAGTCCAACGCTCTACCCACTAGACCACCGCGACCCGAGATATGCATATATGTCTCCAGAATGCCTTATAAGGAGTGAGTACGAAGATCGAGACACCCCACCAGAGTAAAATGCTGTGTAATTTCAACAAATCCATATGTTTTCTAGTTTCCCGGGCACAGTTGGAGGGAGTGCTCCCGCTGACCCCCAGGTGGTCCAATTATGGCAATGCCCGGTCCTTCGGGGAACATGTGCACCGATAGGCGTGATGATGCCTGGGGATTGAACGGAGGAGGAATGAGGGGATGTGAATAGGGGGGAGGAGGGCTGTTCTCCCACGCGGGAGTCCTTCGCGCGCCCACGTCAGAGGGGAGGGCCCAGGAGGGGGGGACCCAAGGGGGAGGGATGACCTTTGTCGGTCGTACTACGCGCACGCGCGACATGAACCGTGCGCCCGAATTCCCGGACGGGTGCCCGTCGCCCGAACCGCTGGCTCCCGTGCTCAATTTCGCCCGAACCGCCGGCTCCCGTGCTCAATTTCGCCCCAAATTGAGTCCCGGGGGCGGGGTGGTAATTTCCGCACCCAACTATGACACCCGCGGCCCGTTTCGGGGAAGGGTGAGCCCATAAATACCGAAATCTTGGTTTTTTGCATCAGGATTGAATTCCGCTCCCCCCCTCTGCTGGAAAAAAAGTCTCTGTGGCGAGCATTGTTGAAGTGGTCACGGGCGAGCGCCTCGAACGTGTCGTGCTTGCCAGAAATAGGCCTTGAATTTTTATCCACCTCTCGAGTAATGTTTGACGCGGCGAGGAGTGATAATAGCCTTGGTGACGAGCCATAAAAGGGACTACACCAGCGGGAAACGCAAACGGATGCTCTCTGACCTCTCTTGATGTGCTTGCTTCGGAAGTCCGTAAAAGGTTTGCGTTAAAAGTATTGGTAACAATTTTTTGCTGATGTGTGCGTTAAGTGTTGAATTCTGACCGCGTCGGTTAAGTGTGCGCATGAGCGCAGATCGTATATTGGCATTTATAAGATGCCAGTGCACACCATTGAATCACTGAAAATTTGGCGATGCGAAAGATCTGCGTTAAACTCGTCCTTCCGAGGGTCTTAGGATAGACGACCTAGAGAGAATGGAGTGTCTCCCGCCTAGAGAAAGTTTTTATATCCGGTACGAATAATATAACTCGCATTGCCTTGCAATCAGAACAGAATCATTCGATCAAAAGTATAATTTTGTTGATGAGTTTAAGCGCTGGTTAAGAAGGAGCAGTTGTATTGTATGTATATTTGGGGAGAAAAGGTGAGCAAAAGGTCGCGCGAGAAATGAAGAGAAGAAGAAGGAGAAGATGAGAAAGATATCCAATTGATTACCGAGCCAAGAATAATTAGTCATCGCATTAATTTCTCGCAAATTTACCAAGTAATAGTCACGATTTTAAAACGTCATAGCAACGTGGTCCAGCTGTGTTTTATTTTGGAAATGGATTTTTTTATTTTTTGCCTCCTGCGAGCCACAGCTAAGGTGTGTGGCAGGGTGTGTTAATTAACCAGACTAATATGAATTAATCGTTTTGAAGTGTACACGTTTGGGCAGAGAGGAGTGGGGGAGGCTTAATTGGACGGAGAGAAAAGCACGGAGAAGTTGGAGCGTGGAGGAAATTGAGAGGCAAAGTGGGGGGGGGGTGGGAAAGAGGAAGGAGGCCTGCCTCGGGAGGACGGTGGAATGGCACGGTGGATGAATTGAAAAAGGGAATGATGTCGGCAAAGAGACGGCTCAAGCGATGTGTAGATCATGACAGACGTTAGGGGAGCGGCCTAAACGTGCATTGAATTGGTTTGGGTAGCTGGAATGGAAATGGTATCAGTTTCATTACCTTTTACTCTACGTGAAGGCAGGTTTCTGTGAGGCGGACCCTATCCTTATCATCCTTCCTTCGAGGATTTGGCACTTTGTCCACGTTCCGTGTTACTTGACTCGTTCCCGGATGACTTATAAGCAGTGCCCTCTTTCCCATTTCGGTTACTTCGAAGAATTCATTGCCGCCCATTTGTTAAGACTACAGACAGCGAGATTAGAGGAAGGAATCAGGCGAGGGAAGACGAATGGAAAAGCGGGAATTCTTGCCTTCCCAGGGAAGAGGCGTATCGCCCACGGGGGCCCTCGGCGTCCACGCGTGGGACCCCCCCCCCTCTCTCGTGAGGAGAGGCCCCCTGGAGGAGGGGTGACTATTGCGCAACTTGGGGCGCGGGGGGGGGCGTCTTTCGCTTCGTGAGCGAAGGGTGGACAGGAGCGGGGGCGAGAGGGAGAGGGGGGGGGCGTCTCCCTCTAAGCGTCGCTCTCCCCTCGCCCGTGAGTACGAATCCGTTGAAAGCATTCCCCTCCCTCCTTCCCCTTCACTCCTCATTTGAAGCGACTGGACGTGAAATTTCTACCATTCATCGCCTTTTAAGACACGTGCACCTGATGTGCCCAGTACTGCACACCTTATCATACAGGGTGTGCCCCAATGAATAGCTGGGTTTTTGATGCTTTTTGGTGTTCATTACATTCACCTTACAATGGTAAATTATGCATTAAATGAAAGTGAAATCCTAACAAATTGTCACCGGTGCTGTTCAACGTATATGTGGAGGAAATGATTAAAGAGGCCTGGGAAGAATTGGAGGTAGGAATGAAAGTCGGAGGGAATTCGTAAAATCGGTTAGGTTTGCGGATGACCAAGCATTAGTTTCTCAGTCAGCCAAGGGGTTGCAAGCATTGCTGAGTGAATTGGAAATTCAGTACGATAGATATGGGATGAGAATCAATATTAATAAAACAAAGGTTATGCGATTTTCCAGAAAGAGAAAGACTAAGCTAAACATTAAAATAGGCGGGAAAAAAATAGAGCAGGTAGAGCAGTTTACATATCTCGGAAGTGTTTTGGACTAATACGGTCAAAGTGGTAGGGACGTAAGGAGAAGAATTGCGCTTGGCAAGGAGGCTTTTTCAAAGAGGAGGGAGTTGATGACGGGGACGTTGAGTAGGGATGTTAAGACAAGACTCGTAAAAACTGTGATAGGGAGCGTAGCTATGTACGGCGTGGAAACGTGGTCGCTGAAGAAAGGAGAGTAGACGTAGATTGGAGGCTTTTGAAACGTGGGTGTGGAGAAGAATGGAGAAGGTGAAATGGACCGAAAGGAAAACAAGTGAGAAAGTACTGGAGATGGTGGGTGAGGAGAGGGGTTTGTTGAGAGAAATCCTATGGAGGCAGGAAAAATGGATAAAAGACGTATTGAGCGGTAGTGGAATGTTAAAGAAGGTAATAGAGGGGAGGATGTTGGGCAAACGAGGAAAGGGCAGGAATAGGATAAGGATGTTGGACGGGATGAAGGGAGGAAGGAAGTACACAGAGATGAAGAGGGACCTGATGTAGAGTAGGTTTTCTTAGGAGTCAGAAAATATTTATTTGATAGTTATGTCCATCTGAAAACCTACCTTAACCGGTAGACTACCTAAAAAAACTTATGACTGTGAGTTCAACAAATGTATTTGAAAAAAATGGGCCTGGTGCCCCGAAATAAAGATATTTAATAAAAAAAGGGTGTAGAGCGTTGGCCTACTGAACGGAGGGCCCGGGTTCGATTCACTCTGGGCACCTGCAGCTCCACCCAAGCTGTATGATTTTTTTGGGTACCAGATCTTCCCGGGAAACCACAACCTGCACAGGGAAAGGAACTGGCCTCCCTACCCTGATTTGTGAATATTCACATGCCGTCGGGCTTAATGTTGGGTGAGCTCTACCATCACCTACCAAATCGACCTTCGGATTGATTACTGTGTTTATGGTTTTTTATACGTCGAGTCGATCTTGCTGCCAAACAAACTCCTCGGTTTCAGCTTCTTTCAATTCAGTAAAGAGCCAAGAGGTCTAGTGTATCAAAATAAGAAACACCAGTTGACAGGAACTTAACTGAAAAAGACAATTTTAAAATCCATGTATTCAGTTAGGAACACCCTGTATTTTTGTTTGGTTGTGCATTCTCATTTTAAACCACTATGGCGAGCATTGGCCATGCGGATTCAAACCGTCCATGCTTGGGACGATTAGGATCGGTGATCGAAGTTACATCTACATCTACATAAGTACCCTGCGAGCCACTAAAAAGGTGTGTGGCAGGGGGTGTAGCACCATGAGGGAAGGGTAAGGGTTGAGGGGGTTGGGAGTTAGGTGAGGAAAGGTGGGGGGAACCTGTAGGAAAAAAAATATATATACATATATATATATATATATACACACATACATATATATACATACATACATACACACATGTATACACATCCTCGCGAAGTCCCTAACCTGTACGTTAATACTTATTGTAATGAACTAAGTCCTGGGGAATTTCGACTACGAGCATTCTGTTCCCTTATCGTTCTTGGAAAAAATGACATTTTAAACCTGTCAGTCTTGCAGTCTATCTCTCTAGTCTTATATTCGTGATCCCTTCGACCGTAATACGTTGGGGTTCGTATTATATCCTTGATGTCATCGGAAAAGGGCCCATCTTTAAATGTTTTTAATAAGTTTAATCTATATTGGAAACGCCGCTGTGTAAGAGAATCCCAACCTAAATTGTCTAGCAAAGTGGATACGCTGCTGAGTTGGTCATAACAATGTTTGACAAATCTAGCCCCCCTCCGCTGAACTCGATCTAATTCCGAAACCAAATTTATGTTATGAGGATCCCATATACTGGCAGCATACTCTAGGTGGGGTCTGACCAAGGCAAGGAAACATCGTTCTTTCACCTTTTCGTCGCATTTACCTAGCAATCTTTTCACAAATCCCAATTTTTTATTAGCACGACCGCATATTTCTCGTATGTGTTTTCCCCAGGACAGATCGTGAGTAATTGTTACACCTAAGTATTTAAAGGAATCTACCCTCTCGATATTGGTTTGTTTCACTTTGTAACTATAAGGGAGGGAATTACTCTTTTTCCAAAAATGTATTACTACGCATTTTTTAAAATTCAATTCCAATTGCCATGTATCGCACCAATTTTGAATTGCATCTAGGTCGTTGGCTAACACGACTCTGTCTTCGTGACTTCGGATGTCCCCATAAATTACATAAGTTAGTAGCGCGATGGGGTTTTGTGCTCACCCTGGTGGCTTGGATGTCATGGTAGGAAGGGGAGGGGTAGGCTTGTGTGGCGTCCTCCGGTTTCGAAGAAGCCCTTGTGGCCGCCTGGATCGCCCGGGCCGCCCGTGCGGTGGCTCGGCGTCTTTGGAAGCCGGATGATCGCACCGCCTCAGAGGCTGACGGGTTGGCCCAGATCTCGGGCCGCCCACGGAATTCCCTCTCGGATCTCCGGTCCCCCTCCGCCCTCCCCGGCCCACTCACGGTATGTGCCATAGGTGTGGGAGAGGCCCCCGTGGCTTCCCGGCAGAGGATGGCGTCGCACTTCGGTGAAGCGCTACTCCTCCGGTGGACGGCCATCTGTTCCTCCGGAGGAGTCCCTCTTAGACAAGATCCGAGTTTGGCAATATCTCCTAGCGTGGTGCTGAATTATACAATTTTCATTCATTAAATGTTGCATCTACTTAGGAAAATAACCCGACTTAAGTCTGATTGTATATAATTAGGAAATAATGAATGGATTCGTCTTGCCTGTGGCGCAAATACTTATAATTGGGAATTATATCATTGAGAACACCGAAATGGAATGTGTAGACTCAATTAAATACGTAGGTGTTATCTTAACTCAAGATCTCTCCTGAATGAGACACACACGGGGAATATGTGGACAAGCTAATAAAAAATTAGGATTTATTAGAAGAGTACTTGGTCAATGTAATGAAAAGGACAAAGAGATATGTTATCTTTTGCTGGTTAAGCTTCATTTATAGAATATGCTGCCGCAAGTAAGTGGGATACTCACGAAGTTGGATTGATTGCCGAATTGGATCGCGCACAGCGTAGAGGAGCAAGATTTGTAAAACGTTGTTATGATAAACTTAGTAGCGTATCCAAATTATTAGAACAGCTAGGCTGGGAATCACTCACGGAGCAAAGGTTAAATTACGGATTACATCATTTTTTATAAATTGGAAGGACGTCTCAATAGCAGGGTTGTTGAAAATGTATTATTACCCCCATCGTACTTCTGTAGGAGAGATCATGTCAATAACATTAGATAGATTAAGTTTAGAACAGAGAAATATAAGATGTCGTTTTTTCCACGAACGATAAGGGATCATATCGTTCATAACATTGTTCGACCGCGGTAGGATCATGTTCGGATAAAATTATTCTGGTGTGTATTCACCCCCTGCCACACACCCTGTCGGTGGCTTGCAGGGTATATATAGATAAATAAAGTCTTCATTGACAAAAGGAAATCGAAGACAAGACATTCCAATTCCAGCTGGGTTATGTTCAGCGCATTTACCAATTCATTTCCCAAATAACTAGGCATTGGTTGTGTTAACGCAGTTCAGTAGGTATCCCGCAGGCCTTCCAAAAGGGCCGCCGTGCCTGCCACGGCTCATGGTCCGGCGGGCGGCGTTAGTGCGTCCAGTGGCGAATTGTTTGGCATCTGGTCAGCGGCGCGTACGTGCGTGCGGTGGGGCCAAGCTGGACTCGTACTTCCTCCCACGGAGAACTGTTGACATTTCATTAGTACAAGTACCATTAAAAATGTATGTAAAGTGAACTTTATTTGAATGGAAAATTTTAATATATATTTGATAGTCTTGCAAATTAAATTTCCAGTAAAAGTGTCCATTTTAATGGAGTTTGCTGGACATCTTAAAAATATTATTCGTTAGTTGTGGAGTATTTGAAATGTTTTGGATGGTGAGCCGACGTGTTTCGCTCGCACCACCGCGCCTTTTGGGAACTAAGGTGATTGCAATTTCCGGCGGCGTCCCCACCCTAAAGGTGCGGCCCACACCCCCAGGGAGCTTTCGCGAGGAGCAAGCCCCCCCCTCTTTTTTCCCACAATAGATGTCGTGCTCATTGAATGTCCCTCTGGAATAAGACTGTGGTGAACAAACCTGGAATACGTCGCCACTCATGGCTGTGATTTAGGGCGGAAATGAAATCAGATGGAAGTTGCTCATTCGGAATACGCCGCATGGATTTGGGAGAAAGTTAGTCCAAAATAATTAGATAAAGTACATTGAAAAATATGCCGGATATGTCCAAGAATTGTTACAATAAGAAGACGAGTGTGAGAGGTCTTTTAGGGAAATTAAACTGGGAGCCACTTGAGATGCGAAGAGAACAGGCGAGACTTAGACTTTTAGAAAGATTCGGAGCAAACGAGATTAACCATGATACTAAAGGAATTATTATGGATCCATACTATTTAGATAGAATAAACCATAAAGATAAGGGAGATAGATTCCAGTACATATAGACTGAAATACTCGTTCTTTCCCCGAACAATCAGGAATCATAATAATAAGAAACGGAAATCACTAAAAAATATTTTATAGATTTAATTTACAAGTCTGGACAAGATTAAAAGCTGTGTAGACAAAAAGTATACTACCTTGATCAAAAAGTTCCCGGAATTTATTCAGAAAATTAAAAATACAAGTTTATTCATCTAAATCTATATTGTCCCCTTCAAAGTAATCCCCATCGACTGCAACACACTTATGCCAGCGCTTGATCCAATCCTCGAAACATTTTTTATATTCGGTTTTCGGTATGTCCATCAGTGCTTCCTGCGATTTTTCCATTACTTCCTCTCGGCTGCTAAAACGCGTTCCCCGTAATGGTTTTTTAACTCGATTGAACAGAAAGAAGTCACAGGGAGCCAAATCAGGTGAATTCGGTGGCTGTTGGATGGTATTTGTTGCATTTTTCGTCAAAAAATTACGAATAATGATAGCACTGTGCGACGGTCTCGACGCACTGTGCGACGATTTCTGGTCTCTTTCGGCGAATTGCTTCACGCAAACGTCTCATAACGCCCAAATAATACTCTTTGTTTACTGTCTGGCCTTCTGGCAAAAATTCATGATGCACTACACCGTTGTAATCCATGAAAACCGTCAGCATTGCCTTCTTTTTTGACTGAAAACGACGTGGTTTTTTTGGTCTCGGCTCGTTTGGTGAACGTTATTCACTTGCCTGATGTCTGGATTGCGTGTCGTACTCATAAACCCACGTCTCGTCTCCAGTAATGATCCTTTTGATGAATGTGGGATCGGATTCAGCCTCGCAAATCATGTCTTTTGCGACGTCAACACGGTCTCTTTTTTGCATAAAATTGAGGTCTTTTGGCATCAACTTTGCTGCTACACGACGGAAACCCAAATCATTAACCACAATGTCTTGGGCGGATCCATAGGCAATGTTCAAGTCCTCCGCTATTTCTCTGATGGTTAATTTGCGGTTATTGACCAACCTTTCTTTTACTTTATCAATTTTTTCACCGACTTTCGATGTCGATGGTCTGCCACTGCGTTCATCATCTTCGATTGACTCACGACCACTTCTGAACCGCTCGTGCCACTGGTAAACGACGGTTTTTTTTTAGAGAATCGTTGCCGAAACACTTTTCCAACATTTCCAACGTCCGTGCGCCACTAAATCCGTTTTTTACGCAAAATTTAATACAAGTTCGTTGTTGCAAATTTAAATCCATTTCTGCAATAGTAAAAAATCGCCAACACACACAGAGATAGATGTACTCTTGGCTACGTAACTTTTGCAAATGTCAAGTTATGACACTAAGATTTAAAGGGAATATCAACAACAGATGTACCAATTTAACAAAAAAAACAGAACTCAAATCGGAACGATGGGAGCGCCACACGGTGGTTATTCCGGGAACCTTTTGATCAAGGTAGTATTCGTAGGTGCATGTGTACGTTAGTTGATAGTACATATTTTGCATGCGTGTCAGTTGAAAAGGTTTATGCTTGAATATACACGCCTCCGTGGGTGTAAATTGCCATGAATTTGTTTGGTTCTGTGAATGGTTTTATTCTATTTTACGGGTGGTGACCTAACACGCCCTTGCGACAGCTGGCGGGGTATTATGTAGGTGTAGAAGTGAATCGACAAGGGATGGGAATTGCATGTTGTCGAAGGTATTATAGTCTTTATAGTCGCAGGGCGGAGATGAAGTAGTAAGAGATGGAGTGAATGAGGGGTAGATATGTTATAAGCGACGCAATTGAAGTATTTTCCGTCTTCCGCCGTATTTCTCCTTAAGCAGCTCATTTCGTGGATGAAAAAAATATGTCTTTTCGATATATACTAATTAAATTTATGGTTTCGATACGGCTGTCAAGCTTTTCACTCAGTGTCAAAATACTCAGTGAAATAGCAATAGTAAATTCTCGGGCCTATTTGGGAGTACACACCCACACGCACTTGAGTTAATAGCCTTCAGTGGTAAATCTGTTGGAGTACTACTCCCGAAGTCTTTACTTCCGAAGTATCACATATAGGTGTACGGATGAAGGAATCCTCGTATATTGTTTTCCTCGATAGATAATGTATAATTAAGGCTTCGCAATATTATTAATTTGTAATTTTTCACACTTTTGTTAGAATGCGAAGAACTATAAATATCGTAACTGAATTACAGTGTTGCAATAAAAGAGTGGAATATTGTAAAGCTATTTATTTTACAACGGACAAAATCCGTTGCGAAACTTTTCTCTTGATTTTCCCATCGCTCTGAAACTAATGCCACCTACGCACACCTTTCAAGGCAAACACGATTCAAATCACGCTGGTACGTTTGTGACTAATTCCAGGCCATAGCTAGGTGAAACATTCGAAAGTCAGGCACGCTATGCTAACTAGCCAGGTGCACAACACCGAAGGAAATGGTGTCTGTATTTGGTCAGCGTTGGAAAATGCCTTGATGCTAAGTCGCTCGCAGCGTTCTTATTCGGTAATGGAATTATTAATTTGATTAATTGACTCAGTTGATGAATATTTTCTGTAGCCCACAAAAACTGAATGGAATTGTGGATGTCTGGCCGGCATATAGTAAATTGACACCCCCCGCCACACGCCCTTGCGGCGGTTTGCGGGGCATTGTGTGGATGTAGAAGTCCGTGTAATACCGCTTAAAAGTGAATGAAAGACCTTAACTTCATTGGAAATTGAAAGTATATGCTTTGGAATGCGTCCATTCGCACTGCGAACTTACGCGCGCGATATGACCAAACTGACGGCGATAACGCGAAATGAGCTCATTGCGAGTGGTGGCGTCCCTCCACAAGAGGCCGCCGCCCAACTCCAGAATCAAATTACTTTTCGGAAGTCCTCACGTTACATGTTCTACAATTGGTTAATAAGACACTTTGTCACTTTTTGCTCTCGGCTGCCGAGATTTTGTACGGAAACTGAAATTATTACCTTCAATCTTCGGCACTTTGCCCAATTGATCTGCGATAATTCAGTAGGGGGGGGGTGTTGAGGAGAATAGTACAACTGTTGCCATGGATCCCAGTCTTTCCAGTCAACGCGAGGCTTCACTAGGAGTGAGCTCTCTCTCGAGTAGTTGTTTTCTCGCCGTCGACGCCCCAGTGCGGCGGAGGGCATCCATTTCCCTTTCCCGTGGGCGCCCTTGGCCGCCAAGGAAGGCGCCCACTGGCCCCACCCCAAGGACACTCCCTCCCTCCCCCAATCGCCCACGCGACTAGAGGAACAGCTGTTCGCGCCGCGCGCGCGCGCGCCTCTCTTCCGTCGCCTTATAAGTCCACCTGACGACGCGCGACCCGTCGCCGACGGAGATGCCATCGAGAGAGCCAAAGGGCCGGCACCTCCCAGATATTCCCTTCCCAAAGGTGGACCTCTTCCTTCCTTTTTAGTTCACCCGAGTGATGACTGGAGAACCGTTGCCCTTAGCAGTACAATCATGTTCAATTGGTGCGTGGGCAGTGATTGGCGCGCATCGACTTGGGAAAGGACTGAAACGATCGTCTTGTTGGAGTATTCGATGGATGGCGGGCTCTTGGGATGCAGTAGTTCTACTTCGCCCAATGAGTGTCTTATAAGTAATGATGTATGCGCTCTGAAGTAATCCCCGTGTCTTTTGTATAATTTTGGATGTACCCGTGCCATTGACATAGAATAGATGAATCCCACCCCCTCTCCAAGGGGGTGGGATTCATCTATTCTATCACTCCCTGCTTCTCCCCCCCACCCCTGTGTCGGTGGGGCGATGGGACCGTCGTCATTCGTACGCGCGATGATTGCCTACCGTTAATTGGCCGTCTTCTGCATTCGTGAACCCTCTCGACCAAGTTTGGTTGTATTGATGGGGACTCCAAATCATTGCTATTTTCTGCGAGCATATTTTATGTTACGCGCGATAGTTGGTCGATTTTTTCCCCAAGCATGGAAATACAATACATGGTTTGTATAAAAAATATCGATAATAATCTTTTTGTCGACGTATGCGTAGAGTGTTGAATTTAGATCGTCGGTTAAGTGTGATCGCATGAACGCAGATCGTATATTAGTATTGATAAGACAGTGACGGTGAACATACAATTATCTCTGAAAATTTGGCGATGCGACAGATCTGCACTCACTCGTCTTTAGACGGACGACCGAGGGCAGAGTCGAGTGTCAGCTTGCGAAGACCTTCTGCAACGGTATCGTGACGATTCCCCAAAATTCCCGACTTGGCACCAGCAGACTATTTCCCATTCCCTATAAAAGTGAAATTCTCCCTCCTTCAAAGGACACCACCTCCATGAGACCCTAAGCGCCGTCAAAGAAGCTTGCATGGGTACCCTGAATGACCTTCCGCCGACCAGGGAGCCTTCGAGTCGTAGAAAAACCGCTGGCAAAGGTGTGTCGACGCTCAATGAATGTACTTTCAAGAATATTGATGCATTGTAGCAATATATATGTATTTATTTATACCCTACGAGCCACCGCCAGGGTGTGTGGCTGGGGATGAATACACACAATAATTTTTTCCCGAATATCACCTACCGCGGTCGAACAATGTCATTATGATCCCCTATCTTTCGTGGGGAAAATTACATCTTAAGTCTACACTTAATCCCTCTAATTTCGCCGTAGTACGATGGGGTAATCAATACATTTTCAACATCACTGCTAATGAGACCTCCGCCCAATTGATGCAAGAGCTTCAATCTGTAATTCAACATTCGCTTCGTGAGGGATAGAATGAATAAATTGAAAACTGAAATAAATTTATTTTCCGAAAATGTTTATGTAAACCAAGTAAAATACGAAATTCACCATCAGTGAAGTTCATTGCTGCCAGAAATTTAAAAAAAGCCTGGAGGGTTTTGCAATTTTGGGCTCTTGCGTATTCTCTGTTGCTTCTCAGACACATTGCCGACATGGAGTTCGCCTGTTTTACATTCCCGCGCTACTCGTATCATTATGAATATTACTTTTCGGGAGGAAATTGCTTTTCAAATTTTGCGCCCAAGAAAAATGCAAAGGGCGATTAATGGCCTTGAGTGCCCCCTGGGGTGGCAGGGCCTCCACGTCCGCCAGCTGTCCCGAGGTGGAAAATAGCGTCGTGACCCCCGAACGCGACAATACGTGAAAACAGATCGGCGAGATGAAGGCGCTAGATGGCCTAGTCTCGTCCTTGGTGCCATCGGTGGTGCGGCTACATTCCACGGGGGGGGGGGAGTCGATATTATTGCCTTAGTAAGAGTGCGAATAGAGTGCCTCGCTGCTCTGCTTAAGGAATCGGATGAGTCGGAAGCTTCGGAGTTCCCAGCACTCGTTAATATTAGATCCGTGAGAGTTTAGGTGCAATCCTTCATTAAACCTTTTTGAATTCTTCAATTATGCCCGCTTTCTGCTCCAGAAAAGACTTTCTCCCAATGATGGCAAGACTAGCGCATTGCGTTCTTAGCCTTGGAGTAATTTCCTCCACTTTAATTAAACCACTGCATTATCCGAGGTAATGTATTATTATCCCAATTTTACCACGGTGTGAGAGGTCATGCTAATAAAATTAGAGAGACTAAGTGTAGAACATATAGATTTAAGTTGTAATTTTTTCCACGAACGATAAGGGATCAGAATAACATTGTTCGACCGCGGTAGGGAAATAAATCTCAACACATGGCGAATATTCGTTTGTACTCACCGCAACTTTTAGCATCGCATAGCAAGCTTAATTCTGAAAACTCGGCGTATGCCCAAAATAAACATGTATTAAAATTAAAACGGTCAGAAATATCGACTCCAGTAGACCAAAGTTCTTTGACTAAAATTTAGCACTCGCCGATAAATCGCAGCTCAGGGATGGCAGTCAATGTGGCGCCCGCCTTTTGGATGAGTGTGCGTACGTGGGCGGGGGTTGAGGAATCAAGTGAGGATAGCTTTCCCACAATGCACCGTTTCCGGGAACCCGTGCTGAGGTAAGAGCTGCTGTGTTCATTCGGCCAGCGAGGAACGAGGGGTGACGTCACCAATCGAGTTTCCCCTCATCTCTTAGCGAGGAGCCCTCCCGCGAGGTGCGTCGTCGGTGGTGAGCAGGCGGCCGGCGCACCCCTGCCCCGACCCCCGGGGTGCCTCCGAGCCCCCCTTCCAACTCGCCCACACCCGCGGGCGGCTGAGTGTACCCTCACCGAGACGAATCCGAAGGCATCCTCCGTCTCTAGAGGACACGCCCACCTCCAGTGCCCGATTGATGCGTCGGGTGCCCTTCCAAGCGAAACCGAAGGACGCCCTCCCATGACATCCCTCTTCAAGTGAGGACGCACTGCACCCGCACGACATTTGGGATACTCCGAAGCGAAATATTCTACGTCGTGGACATGGCTTGGATTGTCGGCGAGAGTTTGAACTTCTGCGTCTACATCTACACAATACCCCGCAAGCTGCCGAAAGGGCGTGTGGCGGGGGGGATGGGTTAGGCCACCACCCGTAAAACAGAATAAAATCACATGCAGAACCAACATATTCATGCAAATCTACACCCACAGAGGCGTATACATTCATGCAAAAATCTTTACAACTCACACGAATACAAATACATATACCATCAACTAAAGTGCACATGCACCTTCGAATATACCTTATGCCTAAGCAACGTTTAATCAAGTTTAAGTCTCGCTTGTTCTCTTCGTATCTCAAGTGGCTCCCAGCCTAAATCCCCCGAGAGACCTGCCACACTTGTGTTCTTATTTTAACAATTTTTAAAGAACCTGGCGGATTTTCTCTAGACTTTGTCTAATTCTTTTTGCCAGATTTTCTCCCAATGATCTCAAATACTCGCGGCATATTCCAAATGTGGTCTCACTAGAGCAAAATAACACCTCTCTCTAACTTTCCCATTACATTTCCCCACCACCCGTTTAATGAAGCCGAGTTTCTTTAAAGCGGATCCGTATATTGTCCTGATATGTGCGCACCATGAAAGGCGTGGTGTTAGAACTACTCCGAAGCTTTTAACTTGTTTGGCCGTAGTTAGCGCTGAACAATCTTATGTCATAATTTATGTCCTGCTCGCCAACTTCAAAGGCTATCATTAGAGTTCATAGAGAGCATAGTTCTGATAAAGCCAGCACGGGGCGTGGTGAGCACGACGTTCGGCTGGTGATTGGAATTCCCTGGTTCAAATCTCGGACGACTCTGGACATTTCTCTCCTTGACCCAAGCCGTGTGATTTGTCTTTTGCCGGGTAGATGGGCCGAAGGTGCCCACTGGGGCTGGCTCCTCGCGTGTGTGCCAGCCGCCCATCTTAATAAATGGATTTCACACGATCCCAAATAGTGAGCACTGCAGTACTACTGTGTCTTCTGAGGAAGACGAAGTTAAATTCCGTCGAAATTATTAAGAACTAATGTGTGAGTGTTCTTTTTATGTGTTCTCATATTGTGGGTTGCTGTCAAAGCTTTTTTATTCATCACAACAATTCCGTGTTACTTCGAGGAAATCATCTATGTATGTATGTATATATATATATATATATATATATATATATATATATATATATATATATATATATATATATATATATATATATATATATATATATATATATATCGATGATGCGGAAGTACTCACGAGAGCAATATAACTTTTGGACGGCACAATATAACACAGAATAAAACAGATAACACGTAAAAGCACACTCACACTGTAGATGATTTGAGCTTTCGGCCTACTCCGAAGCCTTCTTCAGGTCAGACTGACCTGAAGAAGACATACCGGGACTTATATCTATTTCTATGTGTAAATGAACATTTGTTCGCCGTATGGCGGGATTTCGTATTTGAATATGTGTGTATATTACAAATGCTTTTCTATTATCCTTTCCCCTTCTTGTGTGTTGTCTCTTTCTCCTTTGGTGGGTGAAACAGCTCCCTAACGGCATCTCTGGCCAAAAATTATCGGAGCACTTGGGCGCTTTATAAGATCGCAGATCTCAGTGTAAATTAAGTCCGTGGTTCAAATCCCGGATAAGGAAATATTTTTACATTTGTGATCTGCTCAAATCTGCCTTCCCTACATTTCCTGTGTTCGTCTTTTATGTGTTTTCCTATCCCCTTTCCTTATATCTATTTCTATGTGTGAAATAATATTTATTCGCCGTATGGCGGGATTTCGTGTTTGAATATATACAGGTATAGATGATTTCTTCGAAGTAACACGGAAGTGTTAAATAAAAAAGAACTTAGACAGCAGCACATAACATGAGAACACATTAAAGGAACACTCACACGTTATTTCTTGATAATTTCGACGGAATCGAGCTCCGTCTTCCTCGGAAGATTAGTTAGGAATGATTGGCGAGAGGTATGTGGCACAGAGAGAGAAGGGGACGAGGGAAGGGGAGAACAGGTGGTGAGGGAGGGGTGAAAGAAGGGGTTGTGGAGGGGGAGCGGGAGAAGGGGACGGGGAAAGGGAGAACAGGGGGTGGGGAGTGGAAGAAAGGGTTGTGGAGAGGGAAATGGAGGCCAGAGGGGGGCAGAGATGGGATAGGAATGAGAGGGAGGATGTGGAAATAGTTCCAAGCGACACAGAAAATAAATAATTCATCCACAGATATTACAACATCCACGACACAGGTGTCAACCCAAAAAGTCATCATCAGGACCTGGCCAGTCAAAACCCAGGCCAAGAATGACAAAATATATGCGTTTATTAAATTAAATTAAAATTTTATAAATTAAATTAACTCGTTCTCGGTAAAGCTAATAAGGGAAACTGCACTGTCATCTTAGATAAGGACGATTACACTAGTAAGTGCCTTAAGTTCATATCTACCAACGCCTTTGATGTACTCCCGAAGGACCCCACTCCCAATTATCAAAAGCGTGTTAAAGAAGCCATTGTTTCCTGCGTCCACTTATTCAATGATAAAAAAAATTCTTCTCGACAACCATGAACCCTTTACTCCCGAGACTCCATGGTTTACCTAAACTTCATAAAAATGATGGACCCATTAAACCAGTTGTGTCAAGTGTCAGTGCTCCAGTGCAAAAACTAGCTATGAAATTTAACTCGATTTATCGACAACTCTCTAGCTTCAAACCCAGATTCTCTATAGAAAACTCCATTTCCTTAACTGAACGTCTTCTGCCCTTCACGGTACCACCCAACGCTAAGTTGGTATCGTTTTATGTAACCAATCTCTTCACTTCCATTCCCACGAATAATACCTTAATTTACGCTCGCAGTATACTAATGAACGCCAATGTGGACCAACCCCTCGTTCAAGAATTATGTTCACTCCAAAAAATTGCGTAGAACAAAATTATTTTTTATTTTGCGGCAACTACTATAGACAAAAGGACGGGCTAGCGATGGGGTCACCTCTTTCCCCACTCCTCGCCGAAATTTTCATGGACAATTTGGAGGACAAGATCCTAAGTGACTCCAAATTCACCAACAATATTTTATACTGTTGCCTCTCCCTTCATCCATCTATAATTTTTACCTTGGAATCGGGAGTAGGCAATAAAATCAATTTCCTGGATTTAACTATCGAAATTATAGACAACACACATACCTTTGCAATATACGGAAAACCCACTTACACTGATCAAGTGATCTACATCTACATCTACATCTACATAAGTACCCTGCGAGCCACCAAAAAGGTGTGTGGCAGGGGGTGTAGCACCATGAGGGAAGGGTAAGGGTTGAGGGGGTTGGGAGTTAGGTGAGGAAAGGTGGGGGGAACCTGTAGGAAAAATATATATATATATATATATACATATATATATATATATATATATACACACATACATATATATACATACATACATACACACATGTATACACATCCTCGCGAAGTCCCTAACCTGTACGTTAATACTTATTGTAATGAACTAAGTCCTGGGGAATTTCGACTACGAGCATTCTGTTCCCTTATCGTTCTTGGAAAAAATGACATTTTAAACCTGTCAGTCTTGCAGTCTATCTCTCTAGTCTTATATTCGTGATCCCTTCGACCGTAATACGTTGGGGTTCGTATTATATCCTTGATGTCATCGGAAAAGGGCCCATCTTTAAATGTTTTTAATAAGTTTAATCTATATTGGAAACGCCGCTGTGTAAGAGAATCCCAACCTAAATTGTCTAGCAAAGTGGATACGCTGCTGAGTTGGTCATAACAATGTTTGACAAATCTAGCCCCCCTCCGCTGAACTCGATCTAATTCCGAAACCAAATTTATGTTGTGAGGATCCCATATACTGGCAGCATACTCTAGGTGGGGCCTGACCAAGGCAAGGAAACATCGTTCTTTCACCTTTTCGTCGCATTTACCTAGCACTCTTTTCACAAATCCCAATTTTTTATTAGCACGACCGCATATTTCTCGTATGTGTTTTCCCCAGGACAGATCGTGAGTAATTGTTACACCCAAGTATTTAAAGGAATCTACCCTCGCGATTTTGGTTTGTTTCACTTTGTAACTATAAGGGAGGGAATTACTCTTTTCCCAAAAATGTATTACTACGCATTTTTTAAAATTCAATTCCAATTGCCATGTATCGCACCAATTTTGAATTGCATCTAGGTCGTTGGCTAACACGACTCTGTCTTCGTGACTTCGGATGTCCCCATAAATTACTGCATCATCGGCGAAAAGACGGAGGACGGAGGATACCATCGGACTCCTGCCACCCCATCACCCACAAACTAGCCAGCTTAAATTGCATGATCCATAGAGTAATCAGTATCCCCTTGTCCAAATCCAACTTCGAACGAGAGGTCAAAACCATTAAACACATAGCTTTTAAAAACTGTTACCAGGTCAACCTAATAGATAACACAGGCCAACAGTAGTTTTGGTGCCGGGGCTTTTAATGCTGATTTAAAGAACAATTGGGGTGCTGAATCCAATTATGACACTAGTTTTTTCCTATCAGCTATAGTTTTCAAGATATAGATATGTTGTTACTTACGTATAAAAATCTTCTACATGATGATATGGGAATATTATATTAATAATAAAACCCACTAAATATAAAGACTTGATTTATTTCTAGGGCTGTTACATCACCCACAAACACAACAGAATTTTACAATACAATTGAACACAAATACTAAAATTTTTTACTGTAATAAAACAAATTGAAAAGAAAAAAATACATAAAAACATCACTCAACACATCGGAAGCTTCTTTTGCTCGATTTTCTTGAGTGCACTTTGTTCAAAAAGTCTCGTTTTAAGCACAAGCAGTAATCTTCCATCATATGGTTATCCCATCTTCCTCGGTAGCGAGCTTCCATTGTTTTTATATCCTGGTGAAATCTTTCACCTTGTTCTTCACTTGTGTCTCCTAAATTTCCAAGAAAATTGTCAAAGTGGCTGTGTAGGTAGTGAACTTTTGTGCTCATATTAAATCCAAGTGATTTGAAGTTACTGAGCATAATGTTTACCAACTCAATATAATTTTCACTTTTGTGATTTCCTAGAAAATTTTTTATGACCTCAACAAATGACATCCAACTAATTTTTTCAATCTCATTCATTGACTCGACAAAAGCAGGATCCTTTGTAAGTTGTCTGATTTGTGGCCCCTCAAAAATACCAGCTTTAAGTTTTTCAATACTTATATGGGGCATCTTTAGTCTTAAGTAGCCGAAGCATGGTCCATCCTTGTCAAGAGCCTTTACAAATTGCTTCATTAGGTCTAGTTTAACACGTAGAGGCGGTAAGATGATTTTCTCTCTTTCAACTAAAGATTCAGCAATGATGTTTTCTTTCCCAACAACCAAGTTTTCTCTCTTAGGCCACTCCTTCTTAATCCAGTGGTTTTGTCTGTCCCTGCTATCCCAGAGGCACAAGAAACAAGGATATTTTGTGTAGCCACTTTGCTGCCCAAGAAGAAAGTTCACCATTTTTAAATCTACACAAATCACCCAGCGATGTTCCTGGTATTTTATCTTCTGTAAGACCAATGCTATTGTATCGTATTCTTCTTTCATTTTAGTTGAATGAGCGATTGGTATTGCGCCAAACCTGTTACCATTGTGAAGAAGTACACATTTTAAACTACGCTTGGAGCTATCAATAAACAAATGCCAATCACTATCATCATATTGTGATAGTAGTCCCATTTTTTCCAAAAGACCCTTAACGTCTGAACAAAATGTAAGATTGTCTTCTTGAGTAAAGAAGGGTAGCATATCCTTTTCCCTTGTGCGATAAAAACTTATTTTTGTACCGGGTTGCATTAAATTCTTTTCATGCAGTCTTGAAGCTAGTCGTTCGGATGCTTCCTTCGATAAGTTCAGTTCTCTAGCAATATCGCTTAGTTCATCTTGATTAAATAGTTGAGGAATTGTTGATACCCCCTCGTAGTCACTGCCACTATCGTCAATAGAATGAGAAATGTTTTCAAATAACTCAAATTCTTCCTTAGATATATCTGGTAACGTCTGAAATATTGGGATCGGTATTTCTTCTGAATGGGGTACCGGGCGTCTAGCTGAAGGCAAATGTGGATATGTCCACTTGTGGCGATTTTTTCGATTAATTCCCGAAACATTTACTATGCAAAAATAACAGTCGTCAATATGGTTGACAGGTTCTCTCCACACCATTGGCACACCAAATTTTAGACTTTTCCTTTGTCCTGTTGTCCATTGCCTCAGATGTTTAGTACATGTTTTACGTATAAAATGCGGTGCCCATGTTTTATCTTGGTCACCAAGCTTAACACCAAAATATCCCAAGTATGCATGTTTTTTTCCTATTTTCTTTTACCATATATTCCCATGTAGATTTATTTAACTTTGAAAATTATTTTCCGGAATATATCAAATATTAAACCAACTAATCGTAAGATGTGCCATATCTAAAAAAGTAGAGCTGTTAAATAGAAACGGATTTCATATTTGGATTCAGCTCTACAAATATAGTTAAAATCAACACAAAGATTCCCGGCACCAAAAAAAAATTTTTTTTTGTAGGCCTGTGTAATGTATGAGTATACATATAATGTTCATGCGGGTTTTTCGATGGGTGGTATTAGGAGAGCACGACACAGCAATTAGTGGATTAGATTCTGCAATTAACCCACAGTCACAAAAAAGAACACATCTCATTAATGCTCTGCCTTTGCATTAATGCTCTGCTTTAAAGCGCCTGCCTTTTGTATTTTCACAAATAGGTGTATATTTTCACTTCACTGCGAGGATGTTATATTTAAGGAATTTCGTGACTTGACGCCATTAATTTTCTGCGGCAGTGAGTGCAATGCGATACAAATGATTTCATCAGACAATTGGATGGATTTTTTTAATCGGACCATGAATCTTGAGCTGCAGCCAAGAGAGACACAAAGAAAGAAACCACAGTCGCAATGGGTAATTAGGAATGTTTTTCACCTCTGAGTGGCTCTTGTGCTTTTTACCTCATACGAACGATGTCTGAGCTTATTGAAATACTAAGGAAGAGTTTCATGCGATGGCTTCCGTACTGGCTTCCCACCCAGATGACCCAGGTTCGAATCCTGGAGACGGCAGTGGCATCGCGATCCCTACTTGAGGTGCTTTGTAGAAAGCATTTTTGAGTCAGTGCGCCGTCCGTCGGATGGGACGTTATACTGTGTTACCCCTTGGTGCCTTTCATTAAGAGCACACAGATTCTGGGTTTCCCTCCACCATTTTTCCTTTCCCATCCATCCCTGATGGCGCAAATGATCTCAGCTATCGGTCTCCTCCCCTAAATCTACTACCACTAGGAAGCACACCAAGCCTAATGGCGAGTGAAGTTAACTGGTGAACACTAATGGGATTCGACGCTCATACGAAATGCCCATGGTAACCATTTCCGAGAACGAACATGGCTTCTGCGACGCTTCGCGCTCGACGCCATTGCCCTTTGAGTCCCGGCTATATTTAGCTTCATCGGCGCTCGTGTGTGATATCATTGTTACATTTTCACCAAATGGGTGCTAATTCCAAGATATCCTCTCTTTCTTTGCCGCAGGGTGCTCGTGGGTGCTCCGAGGGCCCAGACGGCTCAACCAGGGGTCAGAAACGGCGGCGCAGTCTACAGATGCGACGTTGTCAGAGACGATTACTGCGACGTAGTGGACTTTGACCAAACGGGTGAGTAATCCCTCCTTTTCTTCTCTCTCAACTCTTATTCTCTTTGGTTCGTTCCTCGCCTCAAGACGGACTTCTTTTCACCAGGAGTGCGAATGCAGTGCTTTCAGAGAGGCGGATCCGTGTCAATCTTCCTCGTCCAAGGGCATCTCGAGAGTCGCATTAATGCAGTCAGTCTTCGTGCGGATTGCGTAACACACCGACCAGTCGATGAGTTTTTCACTTTTAAAGAATTCAGACGACGTTTATGGTGGCTAAGAATTTCCCTGAGTTCGCGACTAATGTCACGTCCCAACGACTTGAGTGGCCCTCCTGCGGTCCTTGCATCACCCCCCCCCCTTGTCGATTGCGAAAGGGACAATCGAATAGGTACTCCATAAACACGCCTGTTTTTATCGAATCTTATTTATTTGGGGAATGCGATATTTTACGCACACGTGATCTTTGACGTTTTTAAAAGATTGGACCGAAAAAACAGACCCAAGTCACACAAACCGGGAGGGAAGTCGAGACACAATCGAATGCTTGGCGTCTGTCTATGACGCCTTGCGCATCTTCACCTTCAACTGTCACCTCCTTCGGTTCAATTTCACCGGCAAATAAATTTTTAAAAAGCGTATTTTACTCTTGGAGTACGCTAATCGTTCGTGCTGATACAGGGCGGATGGACATCTAGATACGGTCAAGAGAGTCCCATTATATCTTTTTATTGATTTTTAATCATACATACCCTGCAAACCACCGACAGGGCTTGCGGCAGGGGGTGAATACACACCAGACTAGTTCTTACCCGAACGTGACCCTACCGCGGTCGAACAATGTTATTCTGATCCCCTATCGTTCGTGGTAAAAATAACATCTTAAATCTATCTGTTCTGCACTTAATCTCTGTAATGATATTGACACGAACTCTCCTACCGTAGTACGATGGAAGGGGTGACAATGTCCGGCATAACTTCTGCCAAAGACACTTCCCTGCAGGCGACGGATGAGTAAGCTCGTGAGCGAACATTGACGCGTCGACGGCAGAAATCTCTCTCGCCGATTTCGACGTGCGATTGTCATGCACAAGGGGGGTTAGGCGCCCCCCTCTCGCTCTCGGCCACCACGCGAAACACGAGAGTGAACCCGTATCACTACTTCGGCAAGAGAGAGGGGGGGGAGGTGGCGGGGCGAGGGGGTCGTAGGGGATCCTTGGGTGTGCGATACTTAAATACTGTGCGTCGCCGGTGCTCAGGGGGAGGAAGTGGTCGGACAGATGCATTCGTCTGGCGCCCCTCTGCCTCCGGGGCCGCGGGGGGAGGATGGTGAGACGTGCGAATTCCTTGGAGAGTGGGGGGGGGGGCGTTCGTAGGGTGGCTGGATTCCGGGAGGGGGCAGAGGTGGTGCAGCCGGTAGTTGCCCGGCAAGCGAAAGAATCGTCCGACAGTCAACGTTTACCGGTGCATACCTAGAAAAAAAACACGAAATTATCCTTTGATTCATTTAGTTATATCCGTGATGCCCTCTACGCTTGAAAAATTAAACCTAACCCTCGCCTTGACACTTGGAATTTAGACTGTCGGTTAATTTTTTTCGACGAGGGATTGCAGAATGTACAACAACAAATAAAGGCATTGTTGATAAATGGAATGGAGCAGGTCAGTTAGAAAGTGCGCGAACGGTGGATTTGACGTGACCTCGACCGCGCGAATGTCATCTGACGGAAGAATGGCGACGGCGGGAAATGCTGTGTAGTAAATAATTATCTTCAGACGTCGGAGTTGGCGATAAAATCCCGCGGTAAAGGGCCCCATGATGAGTGCATGCGTGCATTCCCCTGGTTCCAGCCGCGGGAACTCGGGAAGGCTGGGCCGCCGCCGAGGCGCTCGGATGTTTTTCATAGTACCTATGGAAAAAAATCAAAGGAAATGAGGTGACCGCATTATGATTGTGGCAATGCGTTTATCATGTCACTCGTTCCTGAAAAGAGTGACCCCCAGCTAAATGACGACCACGTTCCTCGTGGAATGGCGACGGGAATGCACGGACGACTGCCCATTTACGCACGGGTCACTCCCTCTTCATTGTTGTTGCTCCTCTTTGTTGAAAGTTCCTCGCGGCTTGAAATCATGGAAACGGTTCATGCTAAAAAGTCCATCATGGGATTATTAGGGTTTTCATTGGAGAATGTAATAGAATTAAATGGAAATGGTCGGTTCGGGCGGTGTGGTAGGCTTGCCTCCTGCCGGACAAGGGTAATTGGGGACGATTGGAGTTGAACGAATCGACCACGGACTTACAGTTGGAGAGGGGCCGCGGGGTTGGGGGCTGCACCTCACGCTGGTTTCCGGATGGATCTCATGAGAGCGGACGTCCTCTGCTGCGTGGTGCTGCGACGTGCGCTTGCCGCCCACGACAGAGATGTCGCTCGCACTGATCCTTCTCCTCCTGCCTCGGAGGTTATTATTGTTAGGTAATCTACCGGTTAAGGTAGGTTTTTGGATGGACACAACTATCAAATACATATTTTGTAACTCCGAACAAAACCCAATCCAGCAACCTAATCTACATCAGGTCCCTCTTCATCTCGGTGTACTTCTTTCCTCCCTTCATTCCGTCCAACATCCCTATCCTGTTCCTGCCCTTACCTCGCTTGCCCAACATTCTCCCCTCTATTACCCTCTTCAACATTCCACTACCGCTCAATATGCCTTTCATCCACTTTTCCTGCCTCCATAGGATTTCTCTCAACAAACCCCTCTCCTCCCCCACCATTTCTAGTACTTCCTCATTTGTTTTCCTTTCGGTCCATTTCACCTTCTCCATTCTTCTCCACACCCACATTTCAAAAGCCTCCAATCTACGTCTATCCTCCTGCTTCAGCGACCACGTTTCCGCGCCGTACATAGCTACGCTCCATATTTTCTACGCTCCATATAGTTTTTACGAGTCTTGTCTTAACCTCCCTACTCAACGTCCCCGTCATCAACTCCCTCCTCCTTGAGGAAGCCTCCTTGACTAGCGCAATTCTTCTCCTTACGTCCCTACCACTTTGACCGTATTGGTCCAAAACACTGGTTACGAATCTGCAATGGGATCCTCAGAACCGGGCTCAGACGCGCTACATTACACGAGGTGCAGAATCTTTGGCACATTAAGGAGCTGGCGAGCAATGATTTGAAGGCAAACATACAAGGTTTGTTTGAAAATTATCGGCAACAATTTTTTGCTAACGCGTGAAGTGCTGAATTCAGACCGTCGGTTGAGTGTGGTCGCATGACCGCAGATCGTATTATTAGCATTGATAAGATAACAGTGCACACACCATTATCACTGCCAATTTAGCGATGCGAAAGATGTTAACTCATCCTCCCGGAGGTATTTGGACGTTCGACCAAGAGCAGAGTCTTGTCGGAAGCACCAGCGAGACCAACATGCAGAATTGAGAACGATGGATTTTCTCATGTGAATTAAATCGTTCGAGGAAAGATTGATGGGCGCGATTGAGAGAGATCGGGTGGAAGGTTGCATGGCTTATATGAAAAGTATTGGAAAAATAGACTTATTCGGCGATACGAAAGATCTGGGCGAAACTCTTCCTCCCGAAGGTCTTTGGACGGACGACCAAGAGCAGATTCAAGTGTCCACTTACGAAGACGTTCTGCGACAATTCTCCATCCCGACTTGGCACCAGCAGACTATTTCCTATTCCTATAAAAGTGATATCTTCCCTCAGAGGACACCACCACCATGGGACCGACCTTGAGTGCCGTCAAAGAAGCTTGCACGCTTGTATCTTTAAGGACATTCCGCCTACCGAAAGGGAGCCCCGAGTCGTGGATAAACTAAGTGAGTCTACGCTCAAGGGATGCACTTTGAAGAATTCTGAGGCAATATCTGAATATCTGAGGCGTTGTATGAGCGGTATCTCAAATAAATGTATTTTTTCGAAACTTTTCCCAATAATTTAACTAGAAACTATGTACGTACTCATGAGATAAGCCCCGTTCACATTTCAATAGTCCGGCTGTCGGAAACTTACGAGTGCTTCGTGAATCCGTATCCTTGTAAGTTTATTGCCTCTCGTTTTGGTGTGTTTTCTTTGAGATTTGAATTACTTTAAGGGTGGCTCTGAGGGAATAAGGTGAACAACATTTCAATTTAATGAAGATCGATTGAAAGGGTCCAAATGTGAGCGACTCTGGAAGATTCGTTTTCCTCCCTTGAGTAGTGAGGTGGAGAAGCGAAAGAGCTCGGCATTAAGATGAGATGCAGTGTGGCGGTAACGATTGGGAAAGATGGGATTGGGGGAAGATGGAAATAGGAGTGCGGGGGAGGGGTGTGGGATGGGGGAGGGGCGAGACGACAGGAAATGGGCGAAGACGGAACGGGAGAAGAAAGCACCGCCTCCCCCCGGGCAAGTAAATAGTCTGCCATCCGCCCCGCCTGCCTTCCGCCCCCTTCCCATGCGGAGGGGGTGACGGATAGGGTTTACGTCGGCGGTGGCAGGGACTATGGCAACGGACTGGCAGGGTCTGTCGGTGCCGGGTCGGGGGGCGAGGGTCGGCGCGGCGGGAGGGCCCTCGAGAGAGAGGGGATGGTCGGCCGGCAGAAGGGAAGGGATGTACCGGACCCCCTCGTCGCACTCATCCGTTCAAATCGAGAAAAATTTCCACTTCCTGTCTTGTGCACACGGCGTAGCTTTTCTCTCTGAACGCCGCACAAATAAAAAAGCGATCATGAAAATACATAGTATATAAACAAAGTGTGTACAGAAATCATCGGAAAATGTTTCTGAAAAAGGTGTCTCTACAGATGTTGCTACAGAGCCTCTCGAAATTCTTCATTCAGTACATCCCGTGAGAGTGGACACACTTTTGCCAGAGCGACTTTTCCTCTACTCGAAGGCTCCCTTTCGGTAGGCGGAAGGTCTATAAGGGTACGCGCGCAAGCTTCTTTGACGGCACTTGGCACTTAACTGAGGGAGGATTTCACTTTTAGGAATAGGAAATATTCTGCTGGTGCCAAGTCGGGACTGCAAGGGGGTTGGGGAATCGTGGCGATGTCGTTTCAGAAGGTCTTCGCAAACAGGCACTCTCGACTCTGCTCTTGGTCGTCAGTCCGAAGTCCTTCAAGAGGACGAGTTTACGTTGTTCAGATCATATGCATCCTTAAATTTTCAGTGACGATGGTGCATGCACTGTCATCTTATCAACACCAATGCACGATCTGCGATCACACTTAACCGACTGTCTGAATTCAGCACTTCACGTACATATCAGGAAATAATTGTTAACGATACTTTTATGCAAACTTTGTTCGACAACTCAAAACTGAATTTCATCTACAAATAAACTCATTTTGGTTTCGAATGGAAAGAATCCTTTTCCACGAAATGATTGCACACCCTCCTCTCTCCCTACACACCTTTTCGCTCCCGGTCATATCCATGCTAAGTTCCGTGCCCGCTCACTTGTTGAAAACCCTTTATCGAGGGGGTGGTTTGGAGCTTTCATGCCCTTCTCACCCTCGGCGCGAGAAACACGCTCACGCCTCTTCTTTTCACTGCTCATGTTCGGCGTTTTGGCTATATATTCTTTCCCTCGGCACGATCGCAAATCGCCGCGAACTGCTCTCATATTTTTTAATTGCCGGTCTTCCGCATCCGAAATTCCCTCCCTCGTTCCTCCCCCTCTCTCCTATTTTAACCACGACACTTCAAGTACGACATCGCCAATGCGTTTATTCTACATATACTTACGCCAATAACAGGTTGAACATTTTATCTCTCATTTTCGTTAATCGAGGCATATTTAATTACGAGGGCATGTTGAAAAGTAAGGTCTTCTATTTTGTTTTACATGGAAAATCAAATTTATTATCAACTTTGCGTACATCATCAGAAAGGTTGAGCATTTAGCTATTTTTCTACATAGTCGGCTTAACGATCAATCACTATTTTGCATCCTTGTAACCAGCTTTTCAATACCGTCGTCGTACCTTTCTCCCGCCGCGTCGCGAAGCCAACTGACGACTGCTTCTTGCACTTCTTTCTCGTCTGACTTTACTTTCTGTCCCCAAGGTGTTCGTTGAGAGGAGGAACAAGTGGTAGTCGCTGGGGGCTACGTCCGGGCTCTGAGGAGGGTGGTCGATGATATCCCAGCCGAATTCATTGAGTAGGGTGGTCGTTTGTTGTGACACATGTGGACGCGCATTGTCACGATGCAAACGCACTCCTTTGGTGAGCCGACCCCTTCTTTTGTTTTGGATGGCTCGTCGAAGTTTCTTTAGTCTCGAAATAGCTAAATTTTCCCGCGGACTTCTCTGTCTTGAACTTTTTTAGCTTCGGTGCGGTCCAGTGACGCATTGTTTCGACGACTATTCCTTCGTTTCCGGGGTGTAATGATGTGCCCGTGTTTCATCTCCAGTCACCGTCGAATCCAGAAGTCAGACGAGGAAGAAGTGCAAGAAGCAGTCGTCAGTTGGTTTCGCGATGCGGTGGGAGAAAGATACGACGCCGGTATTGAAAAGCTGGTTACAAGGATGCAAAAAAGTGGTTGATCGTCAAGGCGACTACGTAGAAAAATAGCTAAATGCTGAACCTTTCTAATGATGTAGGCAAAGTTCAGAATAAACTTGATTGTCCATGAAAAAAAATAGGAGACCTTACTTTTCAATATGCCCTCGTAATTAAATATAGTGTACTTTTTAATCGAGATGCCGTAATTTCAATTTAACCAACAGAGGGAGATTTGCTTCAAACTGATGAAGACTTTGCTAATGGCTAATATACGTTGCAGTACGTGTTCAATGGCCTAGAGGGCGATTGGTTGACAAAGTATCGACTGACGAATGTAAGAGCTGGGGACGTGTAAGCAGCGCGGTCGGATTCGTCCTTTTAACTTTGAATACTTCCCCCGAGGAAAGAATGCGTTCATCTCATGTTAAAGACCTGGATTTTATGTGCAATTAATTCGAGTACGCGAGATGCGGAGTTGAAAGATGGCGTCGAGTGCATCCGCGCTACGTCGTCCCGGGGGTAGGGAAAAAAACGGTCCAAATGCGATGCTTTGAAGAAAAAAATAGCAAACTTGTGTTGCTCGTCTTGTTGCCGCTCGGAGGGGAGGGGAAACAAAAGAAGTGCAGCTGGCGGCGGAGGTAATGGCATTCATGTTGCTACCGTGCTGCCCTCTTGGGGGCGAATGCTCATATCCTGCGGAGGCCGCAAAAGTGCCACCCCGCCCCCTTGGCGTCATTCCCCACTCTCCGAAAGGGGGTGGGTTTGGGTGCTGCGCTCAGAGATGAAGGGGACGGACGGAATATCGGGGCTGACGGACGTGCGCTCCTTCGTTAGGCATTCGAGGCATAAATAGAAGCGGGGAGGTCGGACCGTGATTCCGCGGCAGATAGTCACTCGCTCCGCATGCGGCCCGTGACTCCCCACCCCCCTTCGCACCCCCCTTTCCACCCCCTTGGCACTCCCCATATGCGAGCGCTCTCGAGTCGCATCGCCCTCGCCTCAGGATCAACATTAATTAACTCGTGGAGACGGGTTAGTGGAGGATGGGTGGAAGGGCAGCGGCTCTAAGCGAAAAAAATTTCCCGTCGTTTCCTCAGAAAGAATAACTTCCATTCGTGGATCCGGTTTATTTTCCCATGATCATCCTAATATTTCTTGTAAATTCAAGAGGAAGGTTTTTCGCGTCAGAAATAGTCTCGTGGTGGCGGGGTAACGTCCTCGTCTGCCAATCCAAGAGTTGCGGGTTCGATCCCCGCCTGGGTGGGTTTTCCCCCTCCTGGGTCTTGGGTGTTGGTAAATGTGACCATTGTCATCATTGATAATAGTCCGACGTAAAGCTCAAAATGTGCTGTTTTTTGACTAATGCTAAATAAATAAATAAAATTTCTGGATTCATTCCAGAAAGTAAGGCCATATTTCAAGTAATTTAAGAGTATCTTTCGATCTGCGGTTCTGTGCTGGTTTCCGAGTCGATCCGTGCCCTTGCCGTACTGGAGTGCCTGGAAGGACAGCGTGCGAGATTCTCCAGGGACGAAAATGGGGGAATTGCAGGCGACTTTTTCCTCCGAATATAATTGAGGCATTCTGGACCCGCCAATTGTCTCAAAATCAGCGGAAATCGTAATTCGCTCCTCAAATCGCATTACAAACTGGATTGTGAGCAATGTTTTCCGTTTGCGTGAAACTGCTTTTTGCCAACGTACTCTTGTACTATGCGGTCAAATTTGAAGTAAGACATTTGTTAAAATTCTTTCCGTGGCTGTCTTCACATCGCCTTCGATGAGATTTCACTGAAAAATATTCTTCTCAAACCAGCATCTGAATGAGATATTTTGAGTGTCCATTGGAGAAATTCAAGTATTTTCTCTTCCCGGTTAAACCGAATGCGCCTAACGCCAACCGCTTCCGTGTGCTACTCGAGGGAATGTAATCTTGATTTACGGAATTATTTCGTGGTTGAGCTGATTCGAAACGCCCCGTGACTTCATTAAATTCACTGAAAAAGCGACGTCATCATCATAACCACATACGAAGAAGGTATTTCACGTTTCTCGCGAAATTTCAGAAAATTCGTGAAAAAAGAAATTAAATATGGGCTCTGAAATGAGCAGTCATTTCTATTAGAATAACGCAAAAGTACGCATATGAGTACGCGAAATTCCCATCATCCGTTTGTTTATCCTTTTGGACGTTGATAAACTCATGTCTCTGCATTCGAGTTCAGGTCTCAGTGGAAGTGTGTGGCTGGCAATTTGATTCGCTGCCGTTTCCGATTGCGGAAGCAGCAGTTGGACTAACGTGCAGAATTGAGAGTGATCGGTTTCCTCGTGCAAATAAAATCGATCGAGGGAATATTGATGGGCGCGATTGAGACAAAGTTTCGGAAAAATAGACTTATTCGGCGATTCGAAATATCTGCGCTAAACTCGTCCTCCCGAAGGTCTTTGGCCCGATAGAGTCGAGAGTGTCTGCTTGCGAAGACCTTTTGTAATGGCATCGCGACGATTCCCCAGCCCCCTTACAGTCCCGACATGGCGCCAGCAGACTATTAATCCTTCTCCTGTATAAGTGAAATGCTCCCTCCCTTAAAGGACAACACCACCATGAGGCCCTAAGTGCCGTCAAAGAAGCTTGCACGTGTGCCCATAAGGACGCCCTACCAGGGGACCTTCGAGTCGTGGAAAAACAGTTGGCGCACTTTGAAGAATTTTGACGCATTATAGAAACATCTGAAATAAAATATTTTTCCAAACCTTTTCATAAAATCCTTGCATGTTGCTGCGGTCGTCTCTCCCTGGAGACTCGTTTCGTCTTGTGCTTTCCCATTTCGAAATTCACTTATTTTTGGTTCTCCCGCGCTCGGGGTGCTCCGCCGGGGGGGGGGGGGAGTATGGCAAAGGGAGGGCGTCCGCCATTCCTCGACCGTGTCTACTCCACTTGCGAAACGAACGCTCGATGAAGGTCCAATCGTAGACACATTCTCAAACAGTGCCGAGTAAGAGCAAACCTGATCGCTCTATCGATGTTATTCTCGCCAGTATCGAGTATTCGCTGTAATATCAAGAATACAAGCCAGTGGACTGAAACTGAAAATACGACGATAGCTCTCCATCGCGCGATAACGCTCAGGCACAAGACAGATAGCATGCTCGACTCGGCATTGACCAGAGTTCTAAGAGGTACATACCCGGGTGATGGCGCCAAAGTGGAGATCAAAGCTGCTGGCCCCCCCATGGGATTATTGGGGGTTCTCATAGCATGCCTTATTGAATTTTACGAGGGCAGTCCATGAAGTAACTTAGGAGTGCGTGTACTGAGTGAAGTATTGGGGGGGGGGGTGAATGTTTACTGTATTAAGACAGACACACAATGGAGCAGTACGCCTCGAGCTGCAGTGTTTGGTGGAAGGCCGCGCAGCTTGTCGTTTGTTTATAGTAGCGACTCTAAATGAACAATACAATTGGCAATTCCGCCAAATGTGAAGTTCGTTCAGTGATAATGTTTTTACTGGGAATAAACCTCAAAGCTGCTAAAGCTAACAGTTTCAGGCTTTTTTTGTGGAATTCCTTCTTGGTGAGGGTAAAAAAGAAAAACTTTACACTTCCACACACTTTTAATGCGATACGACCATGGTATCGATGCTGCGCATCATCATCGAAACAATGGTCGTATCGCATTAAAAGTGTGTGGAAGTGTAATTTTTTTTCTTTTTTTACTCTCGCCTTCAAAGCTGCTGACATTCATGGGGATAAAGTTCATTGTGCGGATCAAATGTGATGATGAGCGACAAGAGTTCCGGAACAATACGGGATAGCAATTGCAGGGTCATAGATAGCGAAAATTCCACTCGCCACCCTCATCGTCTAGGGAATAATTAATTTCACTCAATTTCACTCACCCTTTCACTAACCTGCTTGCCTGCTGCGGTGTGCCACATTCCTTCCTTACCTGTGTCTTTGAGGGCGGAGACCATTGTAAGTTTCATGTCCATCTGATATTGGAATTCAGCTTCTTACTTTTCAATTCTGGTTTGTAAGTTATTGGATGCATTTTAACTACAAGCTATGGTTCATGTTTATGTTAGTTGATAGTATATGCATTTGCATGCGTGTATGTTAAAAAGGTTTTTGCATGGCTGTTTTAATTTTGCATTTGGCTTGTCCTCTTTTGCGGGTGGCGACCTAGGACCCCTCAGCACACGCTTTTGCGGTGCCTTTCTGGGTATTATGGAGATGTAGATGAGTTGGGCGCCAGTGGTGTCGTTAGTTTAAGAGTGAACGGACAAATATCCACGATGTCCAAGAATTGGCCGTTGGTTAGCTCATCTGTTACAAAGCTAGGCTATATTAACATCACTGCATGCACCGTGCGGTTGAGGTTCAACAGTCGTGGGAAGAATCTGAGAAAGAATTCGGGAAAGAGTGATATTCACGTGATTTAAGATGTTGCCACCTCCCCAATGTACTTGTTTATCAGGCGAGGCTTGAGTCTGCTGCTTCGAAAGCCATTCTCTCCAAATTGGGAAGAGTTCGCTTGTGCTGCTCGCGCGTTTTGGGGCAGCTTCAGGTGACATTTAAGGCTGCTTTTCCGCTGTCAAGGCTAACTTTAATTCGCAAAAAATGCGGCCATCTGATTGGATGCACAAACGGAAGTCTCTGCGCCCAAGTCTAACAAATATAGCAATTTTTATTTGATGCAGGTGGCGCGTGTCTCTCGCAAATGGGGGGGGTGGGCACTATTCCCTCCCCTCACGCGAAACAGAGAGGGACCCCTCCCTCCCCCTCGCGAGTAGGTGACCTCTCTGCCCTTGTGTTCACAGTGAATACGCTAGAATAACTTGTTCATTCCGTCATGATATGGCGCCACCCTTTCCATTCATTTTGCTCTTTGTTTCTTTTGAAATTTCGGTCATAATTTGTCAATTCTTCCTACCCTAAGGAGTCATTGTTCATACTTGTCCCGTGAAAATTCGGTATGTTAAACATTTAGACAAAACGCCGCATTTCCTTTTATTGTATTTTGAGAGATTTTTAAAAATTTTTGTGATTTTTTATTTTTGCATGCTTTCACTGTTTTTTGTCTTTTGGCACGAGAATTTTTTATCGACCATTGGGAATTTCGTGTGACATTTTGCCTTAATCTCGAGTGTGTCCAGAAAAACGATGAACCCGTTTAAAAAATCTGCTCTTGCGAACCATTATCGAAATTGTTGGTTGGTGCTGCTTCGCCGTTTTTTCCTCATTAAAATATTATGAAAATACTCGCTAATGGTTAAAGTATGCCTACGCGGTGCATAAAAGCTGTAGCAGAGCAGTAATTGCCATTTTCAGGAATCGTCGTGTGTGGAGAGGGAGGGAGCTGAATGTGACGTTGACGAGAATTCAATTCATTACATGGTTTGAATTTACTTAATTGGTTGGAGTAATTCTTCAAGAATGTTTTTTGTTTCCTCGTCGTCACAAGCGCTTTCCGTGGAAATACATTCTGCATCTTTGAATAAGTGAACTCGGCTTTTTTTCCTCCGAAGCGATCGAATGTTTTCTTTTGTATTCGTTCCGAGTAATGCACTCCTTGTATCCCCAATAGCTCCGATCCCATGGTCTTAGTGTCAGCATGGGAAGCCAGGAGAGAGAGGGAGCAAGCTGACCCCAGGATCCAATGATCTCCTTAGTTGATACTACGTCCCACACCCTTAACACCCTGGTGCCTTATTCTAATGTTCCGATTTTTAAGTCACCGTGAGATCCTTTTTTGTTTACGCAAAGCAACATCGCTTTCCGCCGTGAGCTCTTTCCTTTTTTGCGACAGATTGGAAACTTCCGGAAAAATTTACTTCCTGAATTGTTTTTTGTTAATTTTTTTATAAGTGAACATTTGTTGCTCTTTTGAAATGTTGCTTAAAAACCTCTCAGTCATCGGTTAAATGAATTTGTTTATGAAACCTAATTTAGACGTGTGCGGGCCCAACTATTTTGGTTTCGAAAGAAATTCATTCATGTGTTCCGAAAGAAATCATTCATGTGAGTCATGATAACCACCACCAGGGAGTCAAGTTTTTGTAGACCTCGGGTTTTTCTTGTATTCATTGAAAACAGTAAATAGGTGACAGAGGGTTCAACACAAATCGACTGCCTGTGCGAATTAAAATCTCGAAGTTGACGTTATGAGATTTGGCATTTGAGTTTAATCCTAATTTCACAAAAGTCTGGTGCCTGATGAGTCTTAGTCTGGTGCCAAATTAGTTGGCGAAATCACGACTGGAGTCCAGGAATTCTGAACTGAGAGATGCAGTTGAAAAGAATCGTTTTAGCCTCAATTCGAGGCTGCGACGGGAGAAGGCGTAGGGGATGACAATTGGGAATCCACAAAAACAGAGGGCGTCGGAATGGTGCGGTGGCTAACGTTCAAGCTTCCCACTCGTAGGGCCCGGGCTCGAATCCTGGAGACGGAAGCTTTTTTTCAGTAGTATCCCAATCCCTACTTGAGGTGCTTTGTGGAGAGAAGACTTCGAGTGAGTACGCCGTTCGTCCATCGGATGGGTCGTTGTTCACACTGACCCTTTAGCGTCTTTCGTTAAGAGTAGGCTAATGGCGCAAATGACCCCAGCTATCGGTTGCATCCATAAAAACTACAACTTATACTACGAAAACAGAATAAAAGGCAATTCCTAAAATTAGCCAATTCCGCTAATGGGTATGGCAGAATCTTTTCAGGATAGGATGCTCCGGTACCACTCGGCTTCTAGGCGGCACGCAGCGGGCTAGATGATGTGAGAGATGCCTTCTGTTGTTCGTGGGGCAAAGGTGGGGTAGGAGGGGATTGGTTGTGTCCGCCGCGGGCAGCGCCACCGCCAGGATTGCATCCCTTGGGGGGAGTGGATTATTTATTTGTTTTATTTATTATCGACTTAATTGGGCGAGGTTGAGACTAAATAGTCCCTTCTTCCACCCTAACCCTTACATTACATACATTACATTGAAGACAATTACATACAGCCAAGCCCTGGATGGAGAAAAATCCACCCAGACGGGAATCGAACCCGTGACTTCTCAGTTGGTAGACGAGGACGTTACCCCGCCGCCACCGGGGCCGGCAATATGAGAATGCACTTCGCATTCCGGCACATGCAAATGTTTTTACCGAGATCCTCCTGGGTTCAAAACGACTCAAATAATTATCCGCTCCCCATCCGCAGGGCAGGTGGTTTCCTCTTGTCCGTCGGGGAACTGTGCTTTGACCCTTGTATCTCTGCTTTTTTTCCCGTCCTCTCGCAATGGAATGAAATTCCGGCCGCCCGAGTCTGCTCGGTCTCACGTTTTCTGGCGTGAAACGCAGCATCTTGGACGGGAGATGCCCGGCGCTGCAACTACGGGAAATTATCTCATTTCGAGGGATCCCGCTCCTTTTCCCCCGGAATCTGCGGAATTCCGGGATTCCCTGGGAACGCTGGCGGAAGAGCGATGCGCCGGCCTTTCGTGGGAAGTTCTGCGGCGAGAATTAGCCCCGCGCATCTTTAAACGCGCATACACGTATGCGTACGGATGTGAGATCGCTTTATCCAACTCAATACTTCGCTGGCGAACCATTGAAAAAAACTGTGGGCATATTTCCTGAGATTTCTTTCTCGGAGCTGAATGGTAAATTACATAAAACATTATTTCATTTAAAATTCTACTCTTTGGCGTTTATGTTGGCAATGTAATCCTGCTATGCAGTCTTAAATTTTTTACCTCAAGTTTTATTGCTCTAAGGTTGAATGGAAAACTTTATAAATCAACCCGCAAAGTTATTTGGTACTTGGAGCGCATAATTTACCCCTGAGCCGTATTCATTTGATGTGAAACCCACGCATAATGACAGAGTAGTAAACCCTGGGACCCATTTCCCTCTCCCCTATCACTTGCCCGGTTTCCCAGGGTTCTTCGGGTACTCGAAGAGTCAAACATATTCGTTGAAGCTGGGAGTGCTCATAGGCCTTGATCAGCCGGAATCGAACATGGATCCTCGTAAAACCTGAAGCGTGAACAGAAAAATCGTAATATTATGTTCGCTCTGGGGCGCGCATGAATTAGACTTCGCAAGAGTTAAAAATGAAGTTAAGACTGGCCACTTCATCCATTCTCTGGAGGCCGTCTCTCAATTGCAACGCATAGTTTGAAGCATAGCCGCCGCCGTATTTAAGAATAGCCTAGCCTAATGGAGGTAATTCATATGACGCCCGGATTTAGGGAGCATGGCAATTGCCGAATCGTAGCAACGTCATAGCTGGTATCCATTAAAAAAAAACACTTATTTTCGGAGCTCAATAGAAAATAAATGGCCGACTCCGGTGGCTGCGTTTTACATAAAATAAATGAATTAAGGGAAGCTTGCAATGAATCTGCGACTCCATATCCCTTGGGAGGCGATATTAATTGGGAATTCAGGAGTGGTTATCGAAAGAAACCGTGTACACCCTGATGGTGCGGACGAGAGCTAAACTTTCCTCACGGACGGAGAACGTAGGCAGTCCATGCAGTGTTTTGCCCTCTTTAGTCAGAGCGCAGTATGAGCAACGCCTCTTGCTTGTTGTCCACCGGCCCGTCCTTCATTGTTCTCCCTTTTGAAAAAACAAAGTCGCTTTAGATTGAAACTGTAAGGTGACCTCCAATTCCTACATCACATAGTGCCCTTCAATCCACCACTAGGGTGTGTGGCAGGAGGTGATTACATACCCGACTACCCAGGACCCAAAACACCCGTCTCCCCTAGAGCGGTCGGGAGTTTGACTGATCCATTATTGTTCGTGGGAAAAATGGCATTGTATATTCTATGTGTTCTACATCCAATCTCTTTAATTTTATTGACATGATCTCTCCTACCGTAGTACGTTGAGGGTAAAAATACATTTTCAGTTTCATCGCTAAAAAGGCATCCTTCCAGTTAATCCAAGAGATGTAATCAATAATTTAACCCTCGCTCCGTGTATGATTCCCAGCCTAGCTTCTCTATTAATTTTGATAGGATACTCAGTTTGTCACGGCGACGTTTAGCTAATATACTTCTTCTACGCTACACGCGATCCAACTCGGCAATCAATCCAACTTCGTGAAAATCCCATTTTTAATTTGTCGGTAATCCGCAGGTTAAGGTAGGCATGGCGCCTCTAAACAGCGGATACTTGCCTAGAATTATATCTTCCGCTCGTGTTCTTCGCGTAGACGCCCACTCAAATCTTCCCGTTCGCAACTTCCTGGTCGAGCCCCAGCCGATGTGAAATGTCACCGGCAGCGGCTGACCCCGAACAAGTCCGCTTCTCTGCCCTCCGACATCACTTCGAGATTCGTCCACATTTGCACTTTTTTGCGTCGCTTCCACGTGCATTTACCAGGTGAGTGGGCAGCATCGCCAGGGGAAAGAAGGGTCGAGAAGGTGGGTGTTGGCATTGGGGGGAGAGGGGGGATGGGGACTCCCGCCTTTCGGCCCCGCCGGCGCCCAACGATGGGCCCAATCCCCATCCCCGAGGCGCATGCCCCCCTCTCCCCCCCTTCACGCGCCAAAAACCCGCCCAGCAATGCTTCCCCATCCCTCCGTTCGACACTTCCAAACCACCCGCCCCTTTCACCGCCCAGGAATTTTTTTTCGATCTCGTGAACGCGAAGTGGTGATACTTCTCGCGGCTTCTTTGCTTAAGTGCCGCCATAGGAAATTTAAAAAAAGAATCTTTTCCCAAGAATATTTTCCCTCCCCTTGAGTTTTCGTGTAGGTTCCAGCGTCACCTTGTGTACTAATTCCATCCCGACAAACATTCTGGATTTCGTATTTCTTGAAAAACGTCCCGCGGTTGTAGGTGTATTTAAAATATACGTGTACTTATATATTTCCTCATTGTTTATTGCAATTTCAATTGGGTTTCATCACCCACTAGACTTTATATTCCCCTAGATTCAGGGCTATTTTCCCCGAAAATCCTTTGCTTTCTTCAAGGCTTAAAGGTGAGTTTTATGGGTATTCAATGGCGTCTTGGATCGGCCTTACTTGGTATTGCCCTAACTGGTAATAATTTTAATGAAACTAGCTATTGAAGAAGTGCAGTTCAAAAAATCGAAATGGTAATAGCCGTCAAGGGTTGTTTTCAATTATTTATTGTAAGAGGATTGACTTCATGAATGTCCGTCCAGACAAAAATCCAAAATGGCGTCCGTTTGGGAGCATTTGGGCAGGGGACAGGATGAAAACAAAAGGGAATCTTCCGCAGTGAAAAAATAGAAAGCATTCTCTCTTTAAGTTGTTTGAAGTGAAACCCGTTTCCTAAGTAGAATCCGTTTGCTGCCGTCCCTCGACTTGTCCATTGGATACGGTGGGGCGCCGCGTGAGTGGTGGACCACGGCAAACGTGGAAATAGAAAGGGGTCCAACAAGGCGTCCAGATCGTTGTGGCACGAATTTGCGGCCCTTGGAGACAATCCGAGGGAGGAATTTCGGGAGGGGAAAGACAGCTGATGTATGGCGATCGAAGGAACGGGAGGCCTTCGCGTGGGAGCGAAGTCCGCGAAGCTTGTGAGGGAGGGAAGCCCCCGGGGGCACGTAGCCGGGAGTCTCCCGGTATCAAACTGCCAGAGAAAACGTAATCTGCGTCACCCACCGGGAAAGCACCAGGACCTTCTTCAGGTCCACAACTGTCTTCTGAATTTCATTATCTTATCGCCTTCCCCCCCCCCCCCCCCAAGCCAGTTATTGACCAGTTTTACTCCTTGGCCCAAGTGTAGCGGCAAGCATGACGCAATGCGTATATACGTGAATTCGAAATGAAATGCCACCTCCTTCGGGGTCCCCCTGATCCTCGCCAGATACTTCCCCCTCGCTCGTCCGACCCCTGCATTTCTATTCTCGGCCGCTCCCCCCAGGAAACCGCGCCCCCTGCGCTGGGGGAACTCGAGTCGGGGGGAGCCTGAATCATCCCCCAGAGGGTAAACGAGGCTCCGTCCCACTCTGTGGTGTATACAAGGCTTGCATAAAAAGTATCTGTGATGATTGTTTCCAAACGTGTGCGTTCAAGTGCTGTATTCAGACCGTGTCGGTTAAGTGTGCGCATGATTGCAGATCGTATTGTCATTGGTAAGATGACAGTGCACATCATTTTCACCGAAAATTTAGCGATGCGAAAGTTCTGCGCTAAACTCGTCCCGAAGGTCTTACGACGGACGACCAAGAGCAGAGTCGAGTGTCTGCTTTTAAAGACCTTTTGCGACGACATTGCGACGATTCCCCAACCCTCTTACAGTCCCGAATTGGCACAAGCTGACTATTTTCTATTCCTATAAAAGTGCAATCCTCCCACCCTCAAAGAACACCACCACTATGGGACCACAAATGCCCTCAAAGAAGCTTGCACATGTACCCTTAAGGACCTTCCGCCTATCACGGAACCTTCGAGTCGTGGAAAAGCCTCTGGCAGAATTGTGTCGACGGGATTGTTGTGATGATTCGAGAGCTAGAGATTACGAGCCAGAGAGTTAAGTAACGACGCGTGAAGACAAAGAGACTTTTGGTAAAAAAATGATCAGAGTTAAGAATAGATTGCGGTGTTTGATTTATTGCATGCCTTTTGCGTGTGTGGTGTGTGATTTTTTTGCCTTTGGCTGGAGAGTAGATTGAATATTTACGGTGTGAGTGATACTGTTTTAGTTCTTTTTTCAGCGATTCTCTCTTTCGAATCTAGAATCAGAATACAAGTTATCAAGTGATTCATTAGATTTTTTTTTCTGCTTGGTACTATTAATAAGCTCTGTATTGATTCATCCAAAAAACGTAGGAACGTAGGGTAACCTGAGGAAAATAGAAAGTGGAAGTATAGCTTCATGTTATAAAAGGGATAAGCAACCGTTAAAATATGTGTATGACATCTGGTTGTGCACTTGGAACGCATACTACTACGCCTGCGCAAAGTTTATGGGAGGATCGGGATGGTGTGGTGGTTAGCGCACTGGCTTCCCGCCCAGAGGGCTTGGATTCATCCCCGGGAGACGACAGACATGTTTCAATAGTATCCCGATCTCCTCTTTAGGTGCTTTGTGGAGGGCACTTTGAGTGAGTGCGCCGTCCGTCAGATGAGACGTCAAACTGCGGACCCTTCGGTGCTTTTCGTTAAGAGAATACCGACGCCGGGTTTCCTTCCACCCTACCTTCATTCCCATCCATCCTTAATGACGCAAATGACCTCGGCTGTCTGTCGCCTCCCATAAAACTGCTACTACAAAGTTTAGTGATACAGCAGTACAGCAGTTCTTCGTTATAACATTCATATGTCATTACAATAGTCATGCTAAATAGGATGTATTTCAACAATTAAGTTCGTTCAGAATAATTACTGATCAGATAAATAAAATTTGCGAAGTATTCAACCCTGAATGAAATTCGCACTAGTGTTCCAATGCCAACAGTAGATTTCGAGGGCCATAGATTCTGCGAAGCACTTGAATCGTCGTTTCTGCTGCAAAATAAATAACCAGACAAATGGAGGACTCTCCCGGAGCATAGTCACGCGTTTCTCTGTGCAGAAAGGAGCCAAGAGATAATCGGCACGAGCACCAGGATCTCAGGGCTCGGCGCCCCGATGCGTTGGCGAGGATGGTCGCACCCCTCCCTCCCTTCCATATCTCCCCTCCGCCCTCTCCTCCCTACCATGCATCCCTCTCACTCCCTTGATCTCGCCACGCGAGGACCGCCACGCCTCGCCGCTCGGCGTGCTCTCCGGGGCAGCGGTTGACCCACCCGATCTGGCGCACGGGACGGCGAAGGGCGCGACGGGGTTGTGAGACAGACACCCGTCGTCTCCCCCTCCCCAACTCTCGGGTTTATCGCCGACGCAGCGGTGCTTTGTGCCGCGCGCCCCCCCCTCCCCACCTCCTCGCCTCCCCTCCACCGGTGGCGATAGCTGCGACGCTGTCCGTGACGAGGGAGTCGTGACCTCTCGTCCCCCCCTCCGGATCCCCGCGATGCAGATCTTTGCGCATTGGTCTGGAAAAGGGCAGCGCGAAGAAAAGCGCGAGGGGTCAGTGCGTCCGTCTTCAGGAGTAGGGCGGGGGGTGAGCTTGGTTTCCGCGCTCGCGGTACCCTTGGAGATGCGCATCTCCGTCCGCATGCGGACTGGCCGGGGGCGGAGGGCGAGATGAGTGCGCCCCCGTGGGCGTACCGTGCACGTCTGAGGGGCGCGGGTGGGGAGGGGTCGGCTGTACGGCTGTGGTGACGGTGTCCGGTTACTAACCTGAATGTCCCGGAGTAGAATCCATATTATGAACGGCCACGGCTAAAATTAAACGAGAACTCATTCAGAAATCACAGGTATGAATAAATTGCATGTCTCGCCTCCCTGGCCAAGACTCCTGTCGCCTCGACGCGACGGTGTGACCGAGTAGGCATTTCTAGGTTGCTCCGCCAATTGTCACCTCTATTCTTCCTTGCTTTCATCGTTAATTTAGATTCTCTTGGAAAACTGGTTCTTTTATTAAAATAAAAGTATCTCTATTTTCAGACCTGGATGAAACAAGTGAAAATCATTGCGTAAAGCTAAAGTGAATTGTTTATTCGATTCAGTTTCTAAAATAAAGACGGCCTTGATTGAATTGAATTAAAGACGGGTTGAATAGCTTCCGGCTGCTCACTAAATTTCTGTTTTACTTAACTCGACCTGTGTATATTCGATGTTTTCAGGCTTAACTTTGTGGAAATCTATTATCGCTGAAGTAAAAAACACAATGTATCTATCCTACAATCGACCTATGCAGTTTTCTGCACGCAAGTTTGCATAAGAAAATACCCTTGTCGGCTATCATCGTTGAGCTACTATGGTAGTGTTGTTTAACGAAAGGAAGTAGAAGTTTCCCTGGAGAAAATTATGTTTGACCCTTAATGGTACACACCATTTTTACCAGTTGCGATAGCACCCTCCAACCCTAAATCACAACCCGCCTTCAAAATATTATGGCCATAACATTGCCCATCTTATTTATGAGAAGGGACTCATTGCCTTATCCAAGTTTTAGAAGTTCATTGTTGGATCCGAGCATGGATATTAAAGCAAGTTTAGTTTAAGTAAAGTACTAGTAGGTTGAAAGTAGGCTAAAGTTAATTTGAGTACTTCACAAATCGGAGAGCTCTTCAATTTGCCAGGAATCTTTCCAGTATTTCTCCTAGAAGCACCTAACGTACATTTGGATAAAAGATGAGTGCTGCGTGTCTTTTGAGGGACGCGGCCTTCTGTGATCATTTCCTCAAAAACCGACGGGTTATATACGGAGGAATATTGTGTATTCATAATATTCAATCACAGCGATGGAATGAGTAGAATGAAATATTAATCCATAAAAGTCGTTGTACATGTATTCCCTGTATTGCGTTTCAGCAAGAGTAGGATGAAAACGTTGAAGATGATTAGAAGCACATGCATAAAAGTTTATTTGTGCGACGCGTAGGAATTTCCGCGGGGAAGGAAATACGCAATTGTTGACCACCGCAGCATGTTATAAGCATGCATGAAAGAGCCCTCGATGATTATCTTAAATTCATAGAAAGTCATAGGGGTGAACGTTGAATGAAGTCAAATGGGGTTGTTGATGCGATCCTGGAATTCGAAAGGAAATGGAGAGCGTGTGAGTGCATTTAAGGTGAGGTCGGGTGTCCAGGGATGGAGCATTTCCATTCGCGAGGTCCCTCGAAAGGCATAGGAAAACCCGTCCCGCGGCTTCTCTGCCTTCGCGCGTTAAAGTCACCGACGTCGATGGGGATTTCAATGACCGCAGCGGACTGGCTCTCTCGGTGGCATTGTCGTGTGCGGGACAAACCCTCGCGGGGAGGGGCCGAAGCAAGGAGAGCAATGACTGAGATCAACGACTGGAATACTAATCCTCCGTGTCGAGCCACGAGACACCGTGGAAATAATGCACCTGCCCATCCTACGTCCCTTCCTGAGCATTCAATTCTTTCTGAATATCTGAAGTGGTTGAGCGATGGAGCCTCCGTTTCCACTGCAATAAAAAGTATTCACTGGAAATTTATTTCATAGCGAAAAAATAATCACTGATAGAAAAAGTTTTTTTATACTGTGGACGATCATCATGAGCGATGTTACTTAAAAGTGTTTTAAATTACAGAGAACTTATTTAAGTTAACTGCCGCGACTTTAAAGTTCAAGATACAATTCCTAATCCGTGATTCAAGTCATTAACTTCTAATTTAGTATTCCATTCCCTTTCAATCTCTATCATTCAATCTCCCTTGTATTCAGTTGCTTTCACATCTTCATAGACAGGTTTTTTTTATCAATGCGAGATGAAATAAATACCAGCAACAAGTTAATATGCCCAAAAAGTTGCGATCTTATTGCTGAGTATGAAGTTATAGATGAAAATAAATCTAAAAAAGGAGTGAAGACGAAACACCCAATCCGTATGTGATATTTTTCAATGATTTGGCTAATTTTTAAGTGATTTTTTGGAATGTTTTTCTTACGAGTTATCCCTTTTTGATAGTATTTTACACAAAAACAGGATTCTTGCGTAAGAGAGAAAAATGTCCGACAAATGATCCCTCCAATATAAACAATATTGTTGGACTCTTAATTAGTACTTCATATGCCTTTTTATCAAGTAAAATTGAAAACTTTTCATATGAGGATATAAGGTGTGAATCGAATTCGCCTTTTATAAATGTTGGCATATTTGGAATGGGAAAAAATCAATATTCTTTATTGGTGCTTGAAATTGATGACTTGGCGAAAATAACACCCTTAGTGCAGTGCGAATAAGATCTTTATCCGACGCGGTGGTTTGTCTACGGCACATATGTACAGGTAACGTTCAAAGTCCTTCACTCTCCCAATTGGGGCCCTGGTGACGCGCTTCGTCATCCGTCCTCGCCCTCCCGCCCCACGTCTCTTAACCCCCGTCCGCCGCTTCGCCGCTGGCTTGGATTACGCCCTCCCCTGTCTTTATAGGGCATTGTTTCTCGCATCGCTGAGCCGATTCCGTCTTCGGGTCGGGTCGTCGAGGGTGGGCGGGGCAGGTAGGGAGGCTCCCGATAGGCAGTCTCTCTCGCTTCATAGGGCGGCACACGGATGCCAACCGTGGCGAATTGTTCCGAATCACGGTGATTAGCTACAAACCTTTTCATATTGTCCAATATGTGTAGGGTATCCAGCACGTCACTGCTGGGGTGTGTGGTATGGGGTGATTCTATCCTAGGCGTACAAAATCGAAGTGTTATTTGCTTAAATGCACGTCACCGGTAGAAGTCTACAAGGCTACTGGTAATTTTTTTTTGTTAGGTAGTTTTGCAGTTATTCAGATCGTCATCGCTCGCGGGGAAAATCTGTCATTCTTCGGTTTCCCCCCTTCGTTTCTCTGATCTTATTTTCATGATCTCTCCCATGGAGGTATGGCGGGGATTATAAAGCAACATCTTCCAACATAATGTTAACATCTTTACAGGAGAGAAACTTATTTCCAGTTTATACAGGAGTCATTCATCTGCAATTTAACCTTGGCCGTGTCAGTGAGTCCCACCCTTGTCGAGCTTAGTTCTTTGCATTGCTCTCCGAGTTAGCCGATGATGCCCTTGTGATGTGAGTCGGAGGTGTAACGCCTGCTGAAATGTCGGTATTATTTAAAATCATGTATTTCAATAGAAAGTTGTAGGTAAATTAGCGGTTCTTCAGACAAAGTTTGAGGACGTTTGACGTTTCACTGCGGTTCGTTCCTACGGTTCATCATCCGAGGAAATCTGTAATTTTTTTCTAAAGAAGAGGTTATGAATGTTAAGAGGCGAAATACAGCACCGAATGGCCACTGAGAATAAACAAATCAGGATTAGGACTTGTGTGAAATTAGTTTCCTCATGTTGCATTGTGGATGCAATTGTCATTCATCCTTTCTCTACGTTTATTTCCTCCTCCTCCTCTTCTTTTGTTTTTCCACGTTTGACGCATTCCGCTGTTGTCTCGGACGTCGCCGAGCAGTGAGAGCCTCCCCTCTAGCCAACGAGGAGGAGACCACTGTGGATTCATGATCCCGTGCATGTGTCTGCCTCTGGCGGTGAAGGACAATTGGATATGCCACAAGAATCTAAGTAATATTCATGAAAACAATGAGGATGAAAATTCGAACATTGTTAATGCGACAATTTCAGAGTGTACATTTCTCTCGACTTGATCGGGATTCGAACCCGGATCCCTCGATGTCCGCTCGAGTGATTTAGTTAGTTAAGCTACCGAGGCGCCTTCTTGTACTATCCGACGCATCGGTAGCTTAACTGGCCAAAGAAAACGAGTGGACATCGAGGGATCCGGGTTCGAATCCCGATCAATTTGAATGATTTTACTCTCTGAAATTATTTAATTTCAATGCAAATTAAGTGGCTGACTCCATTCAAAGTTACTCTCTTGGCATCTCCGGTAGTTTCTTGGAATTAGTCAAATGCGAAAATTGTAGAATCCGCGAGTGATTTTTAAATTTTTAAAAAGCGTGTTGCTTAAAATTCAAGTCAGCCGCAGAAAAGTCCAAAGTAAGCAAATCGATCCCAGTAGTGTGTCTGCACGGGACGTTCTCAATGGAGCGGATGCATACTCCTTGTCCCGCGTCCTTCGATTGCCGGAGCGTTTGGCTACGCCCAGTGTGTTCCTAGGACGCCCTATTCCCGCCCTTCGTCCACGACTAAGAAGCGGTCGGATAAAAGAGTCTCAGTTGAGTTCCTTTTTCCGCCTTAGTTGGCTTAGGAATGGTAAAACTGTAGTTTAGCATTCGTTGATATTTGGCGACTGAATGTCCAGACTGGTGGAACGGAGACCTCCCCAAAAATGTGTGCCCCTGAGGCTTATTTATGTCAATCGCCCAATTGGCTTTAGATAGCCGAGCATGACGATTGTCTTGGAAACACGATTAATAATCTTTGTTGCCGTTGACGGAGCAGTCAACGCTTTTACATCGGGGTGTGACTGAGTGTGCCCAATAAATTTCCACTTGAGATGTTTTTTTGTGGAAACTCTTCCAATATTCTATATCTTCCTGGTAAGGATTTGTTCCGAATTTGGAACAGGATATCACGTCCCCTAAGCATATTTTAATATTCTCAATCATATACAAATATTTCGAACAATTGATTTCGCTCAACTTATTCCTTCAGTAAAATCCGCGTGAAATTTTCAAGGTAAAAATCTCTGTGAACAAATTTCAAGAAACTGTAACAGCAACTTTAACGGAGTCACCCGCTATGTGTGCATTATAATGGAACCACTTCAGAAAGTAAAAATCATTCGCCTTGACCGGGATCCCGGTCAAGGCGAATGATTTTTACTCTCTGAAATGGCTCTGTGAACAAGTTCATTCGAAAATCGATTGTAATTAATGGTCGCCAATTTAAACGAAAATGTGATCTAATGATACTTTGTGTCTGAAATGCCCAATGCTATAAGTTGTATTGGAGCAGTAATGCCGCATACGCCTTGGTTACGCTGGAGAAATTGGAGAAACTTGAATTATAAAGAAGACCATAAATTGGTGAAATAATCATCGGCATTATAATCGTGAAGAGTTAAAAAGTAGCATTGATTATAGCGTGACAATGCGCCGCTCTGACGATAAATTTGAAGAAGTTTCTGCGAAATCGATAGTCGTTCGAAAATCGGGAGCGCCCTCCGTGCGTGCGCCGCGTGCACCTTCCGCCCTTCGGCGTCCCTGAGATGTGGTGCGAGTGCCCTCGGAGTGCACCTGAGAGCGTCGGGCCGCGAGGAGGAAGTGACTGACTGGTGCTATTCACCGAGGGATTAACTTTCCCCGTAAATCATCACATCAGTCTCAATATTACCCTCCGTTTCCTTTTGCAGTGGTGTAAAAAAACCCTGTACGGCTCACGGAAATATTATTTAATATAGTCAGCCTAAAAAGAGGCCGTAAGATCCGCAATTTGTCCTTTCCATGGAAGACTATACGCCCGTCTTCCGGCCTCTTCTCTCTTCGGTGATGTAGGGTTGCACGAGTGAAGTTCAAGAACCCGTTTGGCCGGAAGTTATTCGATCATCGAACTTGTCGCGATCCAGTAAGGGAGCTCCTTTGGAGTTAAGCGCAAGCGACACTCTCCGTTATGTATTTTCGATGAGCGCGGCCGCTCGACCGGCGAAACTTTCAGGAATCACTCGGATCTGCGCTCGTAAAATAAAATGGGAACACATGGGTCAAAGTCGCGATATTCCGAAGCAAATCGGGAAAATATATCGTGCGTGAATTCCCGATGAAAGCCATATTTTGTTGCTTAGATATCAACGTATCTGGCAAGCCATCGAACATGAATGTCCTGTCTAAAACTAAGACGACATGTATTAGAAACTGCCGTGGTATCAATTGCACGCAATGAGTATGTGCGTGCTTCAAGAACCGTTTTGGTGTTTGGAGGAGCAAGGAATTCGTAAGAATGCATGCTTGGTAATTGTAGCCGGGCAAGTATTATTTGAAGTTTGCGTACACATGAAAATAATATCGTCCATGAATAAAATTGTTGACGACGAGATTTATTTCATTGATCGTCAATTATAATTTCAAAGGATTATAAAAACTTCTTGAAAAAACTTGTGCATTTCTCGTGTGATTCCTTTTCCGGAGATGAGGTAAATCAACCGCAGACAGGAAAGTATTCCAGCCGTTTACGTCTCGATGAATTTACGCATCTGGAGTCAGATACTTAGATATAATTTATGTCGCGATAGCATCAATTCTCGCTCCGTGTAGTGTATCTACTCCACTTGGAATCTGAATAACGGAATGCGGAGGCAACTCGGAGATGCCGCCGCTCTTTTACACATTTATTTCTCCTGATGGATGAGTTTCATGCGTTTTATGCAGAAAGCAAAAGTATGTACAGAGTGGCGTCACGGCTTTCTGTAATCTATACGACGCGGTGGACTTCTTGGTGAACATGAGCGAAACGTTTTCTCGGGTAGATGGCGCAGATTTTTTAGGCTTCATCGCGTATCATGAAATACATTTCGAGCAGGCGCATGATGGTGGTGCGACCCCAGAATTGACCTCGAGTGAAGTGAGGACCCGTAGACGAGAGTGTTCTCCGCCGCTGAAAAGAACAGCGTCACTTAAAGAGGAAAGTAAGTAACACCCTACGCAAGACACGCAGCACATGCCGTTTTCAGCGGGTGCCGCTAAAAACGGTAGATTAACGGTCATGTGAGTACTTCCGGCGTCTTTTACCTTGAGTTGCACCGATGGATCTCTCTGAAATTACCAAGAAGGCTTGTATGGGCAGACACCATTGTAAGTTTGACCTCTTTATTACTGGGTTTCTGGATGAGGGTCGTTATTGATGCCTCAAAATGGTGACGGTCCTCCATCCGAACCAAAGAGTCACAAATTGGAGTCCAGGGGAATCAGCGGCGCTCACACTGCCTTGAGGCAAATCCCCCGTTACGCTATGCGTCATTTCATTTAAATCTGCTCAATTGTCTACGCCGCACTCACTGCCCCTGAACAGCAAGTAAAAAAAATCGCGTCATTCAGAACATTTTATTATCGGTTTGATACTTACCGAGGTTGATTCTGTTTCTCCCCAGAAATTTTGCGTGTAGGGATCGAATTAGTGGGGGGAACCAAATATTTGCGAATTGACCCACTTTTATATGAGTTTACCCACACACACACACTAGGGCAGTACGCTTCGAGCTGCAGTTGTTGTCATGCCGCTGGTGTTTACGGTAGCGAGTAAAAATGGACAATACAATTTGAAATCCCACCAAATGTGAAATCCGTCTAGTGATATGTTTTTACTGTAAATAAATTTCAAATTTGTTGACATTCATCGGGAAATATGTGCTGTGCACCGACAAAGAGATGAGTGACAGTGTTGTGCGTCAGTGGTGTCGTTAGTTGGAGAGTGAACGAACAAATGTCCATGATGTCCAAGAAGTGGTCATCCGTCAGTTCTCATCTGTCACAAGGCTAGGGCGAGCTCGTCGGTGGTCCTCCCCGTGAACATTGGTGTTGTGACCATTATTAAACTGATTGTAGCACTACCTCACTTCACCTCCACTCATTATTCCGTCTCCATACCCACTTCAAAAAGTTGCGCATGAATTTCAATCGGTTTTGGGTTTTTTGCCAGGAAAAACCTAATCACAGATCGACACTTTCAACAACCACACACTTTGAACAAAGCCGCTATTTGAATAATGGTGATATTTCCAATCGAACTACAAACTGATAAAATGAGAGACGGTTTATGCTTGCATAATTAAGAAAACAAGGAAAAGGGTTTCGCCAAAAGTTGAATAATGCCATATTATCCAGAATTATATAGAATAATAATGTGTTGGAACAATTTTTCGTCGCATTTAATTTTGCCGATTAGAAACAGTATCTCGTGAATAAGTGCAGATGCGTTGATGTTATTTTCTCGTGGCAGAGGGTGAACATTCAGGGAGTAGACGTTATCGTCATCAAATTTAGTATTCTCTGAAATTTGGAATATGCCACTGCCCTTAGGTTTATCGCACGAAGAGATAACAAATCCTCTGCCTCTGATTGTATAAGTGGAACTGTCCCACGACGGTCTGTGCCCCTCCGAATCAGATGGCTTCTTTCACCTGACCACGTTGAAATTGGATAGAAATTATCATCAGCAAACTGAGAATGCTTCCCCTCATTTGTCCTCCGGTTCGAAAGTGAAAGAAAATGTCGTGTCATTGATGCGATGAGACGACTTCTTCCACAACTTCCTCACCGTCTTGCATTCATCGCCAAGCTGTCCACCGTCGCTCCTCGAGAGAGAATACGTGCGTGTCTGGACGTCCTGCGTTCATGGTTCCGGCCAATATGCACCACCGCGCTTCGACATCTCACGGCGGGACGAGAGCGTCGGTCCCCTTGCGGGCGAGCGCACCGACCCGCCGGGATAAGTGATGCTCCGTCCCGTCACCACTCTCACCCCTGACCCTTCCCCTTCCCCTGCCCCAAAATGGGTGGCGGGGACAGAGAGATAGCGATCCAGCAGCCACTCGCCTTTTATCGCCCCCTTTGGCTTTCTCCTTCGATGCACCAGATGGTCATAAAATGACCCACGGCTTCTAAAAAGAAAGGGGGAGGAGATCTCCGATGACTCTATGTCTAAGTGATTGGGACGAATGTGCTGTTGGACAGATAATTCAACGGGGCCTCACCGAATGGGACTCACTTCGGTTATCATGGGGTGGTTTGGGGTGAGGGCATCGTTTTCTCTCTCGCCTTCCCTTCCGTACGTATCCTTCGGCGTACGAATCAATTACGGGAGGTGCCTGGAAATCGGCGATACCCTTGGCTCCGCGAGAGGGAGCGCCTCCCACCGTCGGGTGATGGCGGTTTGGCGTCAGGCAGAGGGAACCATTGATCAATCGAGTACCCTGGTGTGGGATTTGCCGCTCAGTTTTCCATCACGTAATTTATCCAAAATATTTGTGATGTAATAATACAAGGTTGGTATAAAATGTATCGGTAAACATTTTTCCCGGACGTGTGCGTGAAGTACTGAATTCAGACCGCCGTTTGAGTGAGCGCATGATCTCAGCTCGTGTTTGCATTGATAAGAAGATGACAGTGCAACACCATTAGCAGTGAAAAATTGGCGATGCGAAAGATCTGCGCTAAATTAGTCCCCAAGGTCTTGACGAACGACCAAAAGAGCAGAGTCGAGTGTCTGCTTGCGAAGACCTACAACGACATCGCGACGATTCCCCAACCCCCTTACAGTCCCGACTTGGCAACAGCAGACTATTTCCTACTCCCAAAAGTGAAATCCTTCCTCCCTCCAAGGATACAACCATGGTACCCTTAGTGCCGTCAATGAAGCTAGCACGCGTACCCTTTTCCAGAATCCGCCTATCAGGCAGCCTTCGAGCCGCGGAAAAGCAGCTGCCACATGTGAGTCGACACTCAAGGGATGTACTTCGAAGAATTTTGAGCCTATACATTGTATACAAACTCTGGACATCATGGTTGAAGGAGGAGGAAGATGGAAGGGGAAGGATTCAAAGGATGGGGGGGAGGGATCGAGATGTGGTGAGTTGATCGGGGGGCGGGGTGCTCAGGAATGACACGAAAGAGTAGGAAAGGATGAGGACCTGGGACACAGAGAAGGATACTCGAGCACAGAAGGCCTGGTGTCACGGAATTCACTCCCTCCCGTGTCACGCCCGTCCACATCGGCGTTCCGCCTCGAGATGCCCTCCTCACTGCGGCAGACTATGTGGTCTCTGTTATGTAAATATGCGCGAGTGAGTCAGGAGGGGCAGGAACCCCCCCGGGGATTCGCCTCCGCCCCTCGGGTGCGGTGACCGGGGGCAGCGGCAAAGACCCCAAAGCACGGGCGGCGGGACGGGGCGGAGGAGGGCAGTTTTCCGCTCCGCGACCGAAAGTCAAACGGAAGGAAATTCAATTCCGGGGCGCCATGGACTCCCACCGCATTACACTTACTATTCGCCCTCGCTGGATTAAGGAAGCCCTCACCTCAGATTGCAGGGAAAGAAGTAACTTACGTTTCGGCCTAGCGTTGCGGTGTGTAGGGCTAGAGCCACGATCTTGGTGTTTTAACGTCCCTGCACCCAGTACTACTCATCCTGCTGTGGTATTGTGTGTGCAGACTTGTGGTTCATTCTTACACCACAAGTCACATAGCGAACCACAAGCGAACTTGTGGTTCGCTATGTGACTTTGCTCACATAGCGAACTATTAAAAGGTGCGCTGCTACAGAATATCCCGCGAGTCGTGAAATGCGATCTGTGATTGGGTTTTTACTGGCAAAAAACTAACACAAGCCAATTGAAATTCATGGGGAACTTGTCCTGTCCAGAAAGTAACTTTTAGTTTCGGCCCAGTGTGGTGGTGGGTAGGGGGCTAGGGCCACCATCTTGAAGCCTGATCATTCTTACACTCAGTACTACGCATCTTGCTGTGGTAGTGTGTGCAGACTCTGGTTCTTCTACTTTGCTAACTGTTCACTCACTTTGTTAGCTCACTGACTGTACTGACTCTCACTCACTCAACTGTGGCTCACTTTGCTAACTGTTAAAATGTGCGCTGTAATAGAAACTCCCGGGAATTGTCAGCGAGACCGTGGATTGTCGTGGAATGGTATCATTATTATGCTGGATTTCAATTGACTCGTTCGGTTCCTTGCACGCCTCGAATGTTTTCCCGCTATATTCTCAATTTGATTCGGACACAAGTTTTCACACTTCACGAGGTTCGATTAAGTGTCTGAATTGTGGACCTGAAGCCATTACAAATGTACTTGGGTATCGTACGTCATATGGACAAGTCAAATTAGGACCTTATTTTCCTAAATATTGCTCAAATATCAAATGCCATCCATGTTCACCAAACATCGGTGGGTGGAGTCTTCGGATACAAATTGTGTCCCACGCCTCGCCATCACATCCGGTTGGTGATGTTTCTCGATGAGCCCAAACAGCGATTGGGGAGTGGAATCCAGAAGTGTCCGGTGACATGTGGACCATTTGGCGGGCGACTTAATCCCGTCTGACCACTGTCCACGTGGCTCATGTGTCTTCTGGGGACCCCTTGTGGGGATCTCGATGGCACGTTGCCGGTCACCGCGATGACATGCCTGCTGGTTATGACAATGCTTGATTTCAGCGTAAGATTAAGGAGGGCGATCTTTACATTCCATCGAATTCCACAGTTCATCTTTGCAGTTGGCTGTCCAAGCAGCTATAATCTTTCAGGAGGTTCTCTTCATCTCCTCACCCTCTGGTTAGTTGGTATGCATCTCTTATGACAAGGATTGCATCCGCTTCAATGGTGACTTGGGTCGTTCCGAGGTTGCGAATGTTATACAGCTCATCCTCCCAATGAATAATTTCAGACAAAGAAAGAGTTTATAATTTGTGTTCGTCCTAGGTTATAACGTTCGAGAATTTGAAGGATAATGACCGCCCCAAATGAGGACTCTTTTAAGTGCGCATAATGAATGCCAGATGTATTCCCCACTTCAGCCCAAATTGGACCCAAATCATCGGCCAAAGGTCGTTAACTTTCCGTCGTTTGTTTGATCCTTTATTGCACGGCCATGCTCTCGGAATTGAGAATAATGAATGCCCGACGGTGGCGCCGTTTGCCTGATGGACTCGTTTCTGTCTGACTTGAGCGCTCGTCCGAGGCGAATGACGGGATTTTTTCTTCTCTTGGGGCGCCGGCGTTTCTGGACGGGGAAGTTTATACGCTTAAATTGTGATTCTAATCGAGAGTGGCGGAAAACCAAATTCGGGCGAAAGAATTCGTAAACGTTATCCCACGGACATGAAACGCAAAAGGACACGACCAAAACCAGAGGGTGAGCCACCTGCTGGAGAGGTATGACGACATTTCCTTCTTAAAGCTATGACGTAATGTCCATAGTTACGTATTAATGTATTTAGTGTCGTTAAATATATCAAATTGATGAGTAAATCATTGGCTGGAATTCCCTTGCGATCCCGGAGCCTAACAGATTACTTCATGGAGGAATAGCGTTGCATATTATCTGTCTAATTCGAGATAAAGAGGAATATTATCATTAGTTTGGTGTATTTAGAGGTTAACAACAGAATTTATAAAATTATGATGTGACTAAAAATGAAGAGAGAGTGTGAGAATGATGCACATGGTTTGTATAAAAAGTACCAGAAGGAGTTTCGGAAAAATAGATTCATTTCAGATATAATACAATGCCTCAAAATTCTTCAAAGTAAATCACGGCCTTGAGCATCGACACACTTATGCCAGGGGCATTTCCATGACTGGAAGGTTCCGCGGTAGTCGGATTCCGGCAGGTCCTTAAGGGCACGCGCGTTAGCTTCTTTGACAGCATGGTGGTGTCCTTTGATGGATGGTGGATTCGTTTTTCGTTAGGCAGTCGGTTATCTTGGAGTCTCAAGCGTTCAAGACCTTCGGGTCTACGAGTTTAGGGCAGATCTTTCGCATCGCCAAATTTTCAGTGATACAGGTGAGACCTGTATGATGGTGTGTGGACTGTCATCTTAATCCATATACGATCTGCGAATATGCGTACCAAATCCACCGACGGGCTCAATTCAGCATTTCACGCATGCGTCAGGAAAGAATTGTTACCGAAACTTTTTGTACAAACCTTGTATATAGTGTCTTCAGCCAAATGGTGCGATTGAGATTTGAAATACTTGTATCGCAAACTTTCAGGATTTCAGCGAACTATATCTGTCATTCCCAATCCGCATTTGGAATATCATAACTCTACTGCACTCATTGTTTTTTTACTTTTACGGGGATGGGGAGGTTTGTTGAATATCTCCGTTTCGAGCAGCCGGGGGTGTGGGATTAGGAAGGTTCTTTCGCGAAGCGGGAAAGGTGCGATGCGAGGGCAGAGGGGGAGCAGTTGGGTCCGGGAGGGTGGAAGGGAGAGGACGCGATGAGCTCATTGTCGGCACTGGCAACAAGTGGGGGAGGGTGCTATCGTTTACGACACTGCCCTAAACTGTGTTCGTCTCATTGCGTGCGCACGTTCGCCATGCCTCGTGGGCGTGATACGACACCCGGGAAGGGAGGAAAAGGGGAAGGCGTTTACGAGCCCCGGTGAATTATCCTCGGCCCACTCACGAGCGGAGAAACGTCGCTGTAAATTTTGCAGTGAGTAATTAATTACCCACTCCCGATTCTTGCTGATACAGCCGCGGCAATAGTTAGTGACTTCTTCGGAATCGGAATGGTCTTGGAACCAGGTGCAACCGTACCATGGGGGCCATCGAAATAAGGAGAGTGGTTTATTTACATACTTCGTTGCAATTAGGCAATTTTCCTGGTGGCAACGGTCCAGTGTGATCACTGGTCACTCTTACAATGCACATACATACACACACAAGAAGAACAGATATGAGACAAAATGCTCGTATATTCAATGGCACTTTTAAGATTACCGACCTCTCCTTTACCATCACACAAGGATTAGGTGTACACCACATGAGTACATACTACGCACCGTCCATCGCCACACTTCGTCCGTAATCACGTACTCTTCAATTTCATATACCGTTCAAAATCGCGTCCCGTTAACACATTATTCATAGCACAAGTACATACGGTTTTATTTCTCACTCACACGTTTTTAAGGCGAGCATACACCTCGTTTTAAATTTATTTAATGAATAAGGTAAGGACTTAAAGATATCCTCAGGTAACTCATTCCATTCTTTTATTCCACGATTGAGGAAGGAGTTTTTTTTAATGTTTGTTTTGTGCCCTCTATGTTTTATTTTGAACTGATGGTCCTTCCGCCCAATGTAAGTGGCGCCTCTGGCCGCCAAATGACGCGCCCGTCTCCGCTTTTAACCGATATCCGAGAGCGTGGTGATCTGGGATGGCCCTCCGTTCGGCGAGGCGGGGCGCCCTCCTCGGACCAAACGGGGAGTCTCCTGTTGATTTGAGCAGTTTCCTTCCGGTGCGGAGCGCGCCCCTCGATGCCTTCTCTCCTCTCGTTGGCTCTCCGAGCGATAGCGTCACGCCGTCTCGATAATTAATGTGCCTGGTGAAACGCGGCAATTAGAGTAATTGTCGCCTTGGGCTCTACCGCTGCACCGCGTTCGCCTGTCATTAACGATAAGGTACGATGCTAGTGTTTTCTCTAAATCACCTCCAGATGTCAGTGCTGGCGCAACGAGTTTCCCGCGTAGTAATAGGTAACCCTTTATGAATAAGCACCTAATGCATAATTCTCTGGGAAGAGATCTGTGGTGTGGACGCCACGCTCTGTTGTTGTTCTCGTTTAGTGATCTGTGAAGATGAAAAAATTGGGATTCGACTAGTGGTTAAATACTTCGTAAAGAAAGATATGAAAGCGAAGGAAATTCATGTCGACTTTCAGAACACTCTGGGGTATTCCGTTCCTTCATACCCGACTGTTACTAATTGGACAAACGAGTTAAAGTTTGGTCGGGACAGCTTAGTAAATGATGATCCGCCTAGTGGTCGGCCTCAATATCTGGCCACTACCCAAGAAATTATTGGAAAAGTGGTCATGGAGGATGGCCGACTGTAAATGCGAGAAATCGCTAAAGCTGTAGGGATGTCATATGAATGGGCATATCACATTTTAACAGCTGAATTGGATATGAGACAATATTAGAGGTGGTAGGGGTTAGAGTATTAGTTAAAGTGTAATCAACAGTGGGGGGAAGGGAAGAGGGTCAGCGTGGAGTGGCCGTAGTAGTGAATAGGAAAATGCGGAGAAAACGAGCGAATATTGATGAGGTGAGCCATGTAATTCCATCGGTAGTACCCACCCCTTAGTAATTCAGGCGTGTGCGCATGTGCCGACAGGTAAGTCTCCTGGGGGAAGAAATAGGGAGCTTGTACAGATAATCAATGGATATAATTGGGAAAACTCCGAGGTAGAAGCGGCAAATAGTGACAGGAAATTGGAACGTCGTGGCAGACGAAGGGATTGGGAGTGATTGGAGAGAAGTGGGAGGGTTGAGGCTAAGGAAACAGAGATGATCGCGGTGAGAAAGTGGTCGAAATTTGCAGAAGTAGTTTGGCAATAACTAACACCCGGTTCAAGCATAATCGCAGGTACACATGAAAGAGGCCGGGAGAAACAGGAAAAACAGGCAGTTGGCCCCCGTCATTGTTCTTCATATTTTCGGAATGAGTGCCATCAACTCACGCAGTTTCCCGAAACGGACGCTGACTCGGATCATTGTATAGTTGTCTCTTGAACTGAAATTTAAAATTCAAATGGAAAAGGAGGGGAAGAGAGTAGCGGAGTGGAATCTGGGAGATTTAACCAAGGGACGGAGTTCTAAGAAATACTCAATAAATATCTAATTAAGGAACGGGTAATTAAAACGGGTGTGGAAAGGTGGGTGGGCAGGTTTTAAGAACGGGATGGAAAGCGGAGGAGGTACAAAGGGAATAAACTATAATAGATGGAGCAGAGAATATATACGGGCTGTATTTTAGAGGAAAATGAGCATTCTAATGGAGATATTGGTAGGAGTATTGCGTTAGTAAAAGAGGCATTTGCAAGAAGAGAATTGGTGACAAGTACACACAGAGCTTCGATGTGAAGTGCATTAGCTTTTATGCGAAGAAAAGATGAGTAAAGACTAATACTATGGAGCGCAGTGCTTTACGGGAGAGAGATTTGATCCTTGGAGCAATAGGGTGGGCGTGGAGTGGCTGATTCTTATGATACGTGTGGCGGAGAACGGAGAGGAAGACAAAGGTTGTGCAGGACGGACGAAATATTGACGACATACGACATAAATTATGTCACGGAGGGGGGGAAAGAATAGGAAGGGATGGAGGTATTGGTGGGTATGTTTGAAGGCCATAATAGAAGGGTTGGTCGAGTGGGTTAGAGGAAGGGTGAGTGTGTCGGTGAGGCTTTTTACGTGGAGTGAGAAGGCAGGCATAAGTTAAGAATAAATTTACAAGAAAAGTCAGTTCCCACGAAACTTACAGTTCCTCGACCGTATTTGGTTTTTTCTGAGCATTATCCTGTTTTCCGCCACGTTCCCCAACTTTTCCGTGTTGAAATGGTTAAACTTTAAATCCAACTGCTTCGTCATGGGCAAATGAAATGAAATCTGCGATGGAAGGTCCGTTTAACGAGAACAGCCGTGAGTAATTTAGGTTTGCTTAGCCGGTCTTGTCGGATCGATCGGAAAACATCCTAATTCCAGTCGCCAGGGGCGGTAATTGAAACTCCAATTCCTCTTGAAGTGAGCGGAATTTGTAAAGAGAGATATCCTGAGCTATCTCTGTAACAATTTCCCCAAAAAAAAATAATTCGTGACATCCGCTCATCAGGTTTACATGTCAACAGTCGGATCTCGTCTCCCTCCGAGACTCCGAAGGAATAACGACCGCGTGCGTGACATGGAGTAATCCCGTGATCTTATCTTTCCGAGTGACGGGATGGAACTGTTCGGCCCGGACGACCTGTAAACGATTCAATTAAAACGCCGTCGCCTTTGGAGGGGCTCGGGCGGGAGAGGGTGTCATCTCGCTCACGCAGGGGCGTTCCTTTGGGCGGTCGACGATGAAAGGGGATGATGGGGGGGGGCGGCAGACGAAGAGATGGGCAGGAGATAAGCGGGGCGCTGTCTGACGGGAAGGGGCCGCGGACAAAAGAAGGCGGGAGAGCGGCGGTGACACGGCTTCCGTTCCGGGGCGATTCCCTGGGAAAGGGCAAAGCACCCCTCGTCCCCGCTCCACCCGCCGCTGCCGCCGCACACTTCAAAGTTGAGATTGCAAATCCATAGTGAGCATGACGACTAAGCAAGAAAGGAAGACCACCTGTGTCTGTTTTCGCACCACCCAAGGGGTGGAGAGCAGTTTGTCGGACTTGGCAATGAACTGTTTCCAAGGTAACCACCACAGCAAATTGATAAATTATGTCGTAGGAAATGGTATTTTACGATGCAACCGCGTGGTCCTGTGGAAAGTATTTTTGCAAATCTAATTATGTCCAGGTTTGAGGCCTCATCTCGTGTTTTTCTCCCTTATCATTCGATTGTAAATTGAAAATGATATTTTTACTCTCCTACTTGCTCACATTTTAATTCTTTAATTATTTTCATTAAACTACGCATCCTTCGACCACGCCGCAAATGTTGGGTGTAAGGGGTCGATTGGGTCGATGTCGAGTTAATAAAAACGTTTTAGGTTTGGGCCGCCTAGAGTTCACCCACCGCCTCCTCGGCCCGACCAGCCCACGGCACCATCGGCTTCTCCTCTCTTCGAAGGAATCGGCGCATAAAAATGCCAATAGAATGCACGTTTTTTTGCACCAGAAATAATTTAACAGTTATGCAGATCGTAAAACCAATAACCTGAATGTGAAGGGCGTTGCCCCTGTTTTTTTTATATTGAACCAGAAATGCTTTATTTATTCCTGCCGAAATGTACATGTTTTGCATAAATAGCATCGGGAAAAGTGTCGGAAAGATAGATTTGTTTCAGATATTGCTGCAGTGCCTCAAAATTCTTCAAAGCACATCCTTGGAGCGTCGACACACTTTTGTTATCTGCTTTTGCACGACTCAAAGACTTCCTGGTAGGCCGATTCCGGATAAGGGTACTCTTTTAGCGTGCAAGTTTCTTTGGCGGCACTTGGGCTCCCGTGGTGGTGGTGTCATTTGAGGGATGATGGATTTCACTGACATGGGAATTGGAAATACGTAGTCGGCTGGTGGAAAGTTGGGACTGTAAGGGGGTTGGGAAATCGTCGAGATGACGTTGCAGAAGGTCGTCACGAGCAGACACTCTCGACTCTGCTCTTCTTGGTCGTCCGTCCGTAAGACCTTCGGGGGACGAGTTTAGCGCAGATCATTCACATCGCCAAATTTTCAGTGACAATAATTGTGTGTGCACTGCCATCTTATCAATGCCATTATGGTTTGCAATTATGCACGCACTTAACGAATGGTCTCAGTTCACCACTTCACGCAATGCACATCGGGAAAAAATCGCTACCGACACTTGTCGCAGGTGTGTGAGGGTGTGAATTGTAACCGGAACACGCAGGAAGTAGCGGCTGACACTAAGTTAATTGTCCCTAACTCTCACGTGAAACTCAAACAAACAGTGGTTACCCGAAGTTACGGAACGCGTTGAAAGTGTTTTTCATTATCAGAAGCAGACGTAGACGCATGCACCATGTAACGGATTCCGTTCTCGCAATACTGGATTTGAATCAATAATCTCTTGGTAATTGACATATTGAACTAACAGTAAAACATTAAATTAAATTTTTCCACAACAAACTGTACGAATAAAAATAAATGATAACTCTGTATTGGGTCGCGGTGGTCCAGTGGGTAGAGCGTTGGACTACCGACCGGAGGGTCCCGGGTTCGATTCCCGGGCAAGGCACTCTGGGCACCTGCAGCTCCACCCAAGCTAGTTGATTTTTCGGGTATCAGATCTTCCTGGGAAACCATAACCGGCACAGGGAAAGGAACTGGCCCCCCTACCCTGCTAATGTGTGAATTTCACACGCCATCGGGCTTGGTACATGGGTGAGCTCTACCATCACCTACTAAACCGACCTTCGGGTTGATTACTGTGTTTATGGTTTAACCCTTTATTAATGGTCCTCTTAATTTTGTTTTTTTGTTTCCTATGGATACTCCCACGCATGTATTGTTGGATCAATTAATATTGCCAGTGGTGCCATGACCGCAAGAGGTACCACTTCTCAAGTAATTGGGAAAAATAATTTTGTTCGAAAGTTTCATTGCAACTATTTTTATCCTTCCATGGTTTTTGAAAGCAGTATGTAGGGCATTATGTTCAGCAGTGGAATGTTGAAGACGGTCATGGAGGAGAGAATTTTGGGCAAGCGAGGAAGGGGTAGGAGTAAGATGGGAATGTTGGATGGAATGCAAAGAGATAGAAGGTATGTGGAGTTGAAAAGAGGTCTAGTTAGATGTCGGGTTGCGTTTTCTTAGATGGTATCTAACAAAACGCAACCTGACATCTAACTAGACCGCTATAGGCAATAGCATGCATCGTTGTTGGCTGTGTCCATCAAAACCAACCTTAACGGGTGGAATTCCAATTATACGAGGGCTGTCCAGAAAGTAACCTCCGGTCTGATGCAGCGTGAGAATAAGTGGAGGGAGCCGAATGGTCGTTGTATTGACGGGCACTGCAGGTCAGTACGCCTCGATCTGCCGTCGTTTTAAGGTCAGCGCGAACAACGAAATTTTTCTTGCATCAGCTGAATCATCTACGTCTTTGTCGGCAATATCATGGAATAGAGACATGGGGTAAAAAGTCGAGCTCCAGCGATGTAGCGTCTCCATTGTCGAAGGTCGCGGCTTCTTGACGACAAGCGCCCCAGATGTTTAATTCCGTTGATGTCTAATATCGCTTCTCGTGTGTTTATACAATATCGAGTCAAAATGAACGATACATTTGAAATTCCCGCCAAATGTGAAGTCCGTTCGGCGATAAGGTTTTTACTGATAGAAAACATATCGTAGCTGCTGACACTCATCATTGGGTAATTTGTGCTCCGTACGGACAGTTGTGCCGTTGTGCGTCAGTGTTGTCGATCGTTTAAGAGTGAACGGACAAATTCCCATGATGATCATGTCCAATGTGGCCGCTCCCGTTTGTGGTGAGAAATGAACTGCATCTGAAAAAATGACGAAAAGTTCTTGAAAACGGGCGTTTTACGTATATCTAAAAGATGTATATAGTTTGTCACAGATTTCCACGACTCTTTTTGCATGGAAACACGACTGAAAAGTTAGGCCACCGACATATATGTCTTGTGCTAGGACTCGACGAGGAAATTCAAGATTCCGTCATCATTGGTTGGCTGCGATCTCATGCGGCAGAATTTTATGCTGAAGGAATTCGTAAACTTTCTCAGATATATGACAATTATTCAAATCTGTTTGAAGAATAAAAATAAAAATAGTAGATCATATGTAGTTCTGAGCTGAAAATAATAAATTTTCTGTATTTACTCCAGTGTATTTTTATAGCATGACGAAGGTTACTTTCTGGACAGCCCTCTTATATATAATTATCGCACTTGTGTTAGATCTTCCTTTACGAAACCCATTCTGTTCTTCATCTCTCTTGGTTTCGGTTTGATTTCGATTCATTAGCTTTGAGCTTCCATTTATAATTCTGACGTAATGTTTATTTTTCAAACAACAGTTCAAACTGTAACTTATATCGTTTTCCGATCTTCTTTCTTTAAATTTTGACATTATATTTATATACTTTTTAGCCGTTTCCTTGCGTTTTCATCTTTTTTCCTGCATGAGTTTCGCAAGAGAAGGAAAATTAGATGCATATGTGATCCAGTCTTCTTATTATTTAGCGATTCCCTCGATTATTCAATGCAGTCCGAGTGATTTTCTACTCTTGTATTGATCGATGCCCAATGCTCCAATTCTTCGAGGGCAATGATGTCATAATTCTTATGTCATTAATGAATTATTCGTCAATGATGAACTGAAGCTGCCGAAGTTTTTTTCCACTAATCCTCTTCGATGGAATTATAAGTTTGGTTTTCATGATTCCGTCTCCACCTCAGACGAGTATATTTCTTTATTCCGATTCTTAATTTCTCTTCTTCCAAATTTCTCTTCAATGCTAAATGCTCTTTTTGCTAGTTTTTGTGATTTTTGTAATGTCTTCCCCTTCTTCTTCTCCTTTTAATTCAATTGTATATTACGTTATTCATTCAATTGTTTTCCTGGTCTGTCTTATAAAGAATTGTGTTTCTTTTTCGAGTTTACTTACTCCATAACTTATTTATTGCTCTTTTTTGCATTTATTTTTGTCTTTTTCATTTTTTGTGTAGGCTTATCTTTAATATTACGACCTGGAAAATACCATAACTCCGTATAAACAATAAAATAACATTAGGATCATATAAAAACTGTACACCTTTTGTC